>CABHPR010131224.1:32013-47517 GCA_902168415.1 Peromyscus melanophrys | reverse complement strand
ACACACACACACACACACACACACACATACACACACACACACATACACATGCACACAAATAAACATAAAACGAAATCTTTAAGATAAAGAATAAATAATAAAACTAAAAAATAGATACAGATGAAATATTCTTGGAGACACCATATTTCTGGTTTAAAGTTCGTGGTTCAAAAATGTTCATCATTGCTATGTAACATTTAAATGGGTCATCTCATAAAGCTGACAAAGATCTGAAGTCATAATATTTTTAGTCTCCTTGTCTGCAGGTGTCATAATTAATAATGATGATGGTGATGATAATAATAATAATAATAGTAACAACAGCAGATATGTGTTGAGACCCTCCTATCTCCAGGTTTTGTTATTATTGTTACTAATCACCATGGTAACCCTGCAGGGCCTCACCTAGAGAGGCTCCTGCAGCCAGGCAGCAGACTGGAGTACTTGAACTGGGTATGAACTCGGGTCTCTGACTCTAAAGCCCATGTTTCCCGCTGTGACCTTACTGCCTATATCATTAACACCACTGGGAAACAGTGCAATGCTGTAGCCTACAGTGACTTTTCCCACAGATGTTCTTGACGAGAGGGCAGTTATAAAAGTTTAAAATCAAACAGGTCCTCGGAGCAGAATGTAGGGATTATAGCTATAGATTATAGCCCTATATGTCAGCATGATCTCAACGTTTGTCAAGGCCACTCCCCCTTCTTCTTTCTGCTGTTCTCTTTTATTTTTTACCTCTTTACACACACGTCTCCCTCCAACTTTCTTGCTTCTTTGGCTGCCATCACATGCTGCGTCTCTTTCACAGCTGACCTGCCCACACTGATGGTCTTACACAGCTGCTTCTTTCTTCCCCACAGACAAACACCCTATCCTACAACCTTCTGTCCTAGACCTTAAACACCTCTTGCCAGGGACTCCACAGTGCTCTACCCCATCCCTGCCTTACAGTCATCAGTGAGCCCCAGAATGAATTTCCCAACTATACTGCATCCTGTGAAAGTAGATTTGTCTGCCCATTCACAGGTGGTCCAACAGTCGTAAGCTTTTCCTCCCACACAGGAATTCTAGTTTGTTTTTGTTTTATACTGTCTGCTAACCACAACACACAGGAGGCACACATGTGCAGGATGGAGCAGGAATTACATACTGAGACAGAGACAAAATGTCATGATGGAGAATGGGTCAGTATACCCAAGCAAGAACCTTTTCAAACCCCCGAGTCCCTCGGACAGACACACCATCTCAGCGAGGAGTCACCCTTTGTCTCCCTGCTCTAGAAAGACAAAGCTTCCAGGCATAGACTTCTTATGGGCTCACCCTAAGGGAGAGCTTTCCACCCTCATCCAGGAGAAGGCCAGGTTGAGGCTGACAGCCTCGGGATTCAGTAGCAGCACTCACGACTTTACAGTCCAGGGTCTGGTCTCTCCTCTCCCTGTTGATCTTTTGAAAAGGTTATTTGAGAGCTTTGCCTCTGACACCAGAGCCTGATTTTTGGTTAGGCCCAAAGCCAAGATACAAGGAGGGGCAGAGATTAGGAAAAGCAAGCAGATGTATTGAAAAAAAATGTGTTCTTTTGATAATGGCAAAGTTAAACCTTTGGGGAAGTCTGGGAAGAAGTTCAGATAAAGAGAAGGTAAACTACATAGTAAGCAGTAACTATAGCAAAACCTTAGAACTCAAAGGGCAGCGACACAATCACCCCGGCCTTCGGCCAAGTGAGACAGAACAGCCCATTGAAACCTCTTGAATGGCTGTGATCAAGACTGTCCATTCTCAGATAAAAGTTTTGTTTCTGTATTTTTAAAACGGATTATTATCAGTTTTAAAATTGATTTGTTTCTTTGTTTTAATATGGCACAGAGTTACAACAGAAAGAAAACGCGAAGGACCTAAGTAAAAAGAACACTGTGTACTCGATATCCTGATTTGGTTCTCCTCTAGCGACCCCTCCCCCCAAATTACTCTAAAGAAGGTGCTATGTGAAAGTCTGGCTCTCCACTGGAGGCTGGCTGTCCACTCAGGGTTATGTAAACTCCTCTTGAAGCTGTACGGGCCCTTCTGTCTTCTGAGGTTTATGTGATTTTTTTAAATTAATGTTGTTTATTAAAACTACTTCCGACGACACCCTGCACTCCTGCCGTGCTTGCCACACCATATTAAAGAACTTGGCGTGCAGTTGTCTGGGTATGCCACCAGGCTGTCCGTTTCTTAAGAACAGGGTCTTAGTTAGGGTTTCTATTGCTGTGAAGAGACACCATGACCACCAGAACTCTTATAAAGGAAAAACATTTCATTGGGGTGGCAGCTGACAGTTTCACAGGTTTAGTCCATTATCATCCATGGTGTGACATGGTGGCCTGCAGGCAGACATGGTGCTAGAGAAGGAGCTGAGAGTCCTACATCTTGCAGGCACCAGAAAGTGGACTGAAACACTGGGCAGTACCTTGAGCATATATGAGACCTCAAAGCCCACTTCCACAGTGACACACCTACTCCCACAAGGTCACACCTCCTCATAGTGCCACTCCCTTTGGGGGCCATTTTCTTTCAAACCACCACAAATAGGGACTGTGTCTCATTTACCTGGCATCCCTTAGGGTCTAGTGTGATGGTCCCTGATTAAAGTCAATCAACATACGTTTTTGTTGTTGTTGTTCAGTTTGAGTGATAGTGAAAGTTCTACAAGGTTTGATTTCTTTTCTTTTCTTTTTTGCTTGTTTGGTCTTGTTTTGTGACAGGGTCTCACTATGTAGCCCGAGCTGGTCTCTAACTCATTATCATCTTATCTTAGCCTTCTGAGTGGTGAGATTACAGGTATATGACATTATGCCTAGCTTTTTTTTTTCTTTTTTTTTTTTTTTTCTTTTTCTTTTTCTTTTTCTTTTTCTTTTTCTTTTCTTTTTTTTTTTTTGAGACAGGGTTTCTCTGTGTAACAGCCCTGGCTGTCCTTAAACTCACAGAGATCCACCTGCCTCTGCTTCCCGAGTGCTGGGATTAAAGGCATGTGCCACCATGTCTG
The DNA here is from genome assembly GCA_902168415.1 of Peromyscus melanophrys. Lineage (NCBI taxonomy): Eukaryota > Metazoa > Chordata > Mammalia > Rodentia > Cricetidae > Peromyscus > Peromyscus melanophrys. Next base: position 44,492 of record CABHPR010131224.1, on the reverse strand, counting down.
GCTATGCCCAGCTCTTAAACTTCCTTGAAAATTTTAAAAGATTTATTTTATTTTTTAGTCCTGTGTACAGTGTATGTGTGTGTGTGTGTGTGTGTGTGTGTGTGTGTGTGTGTGTGTGTGTTTGTGTGTTTGCTCACATGTATGCAGGTATGTGAAGAGGCTAGAAAAAGGCATCAGAACTCCTGAAGTTGTAATTACAGGTAGTTCTGACTGCCTCATGTGGGCTCTGGAAACTGTACCCAGGTTCTCTGGAAGAGCAGTGAGCTCTCTCAACCACTGAGCCAGCTCTCTGGTTCCCAACTTCTCATGCCACCATTGCGAAGGAACTCAGTCAGTATTGACAGAAGTGAGAGATGAAGCCCTGCCTAGAAATTAAACTCATATATGCATACACATATGCATATATATTTAAATTTTTCTGTACGAATAATACTGAAAAAGCTCATCACCGCTAACGCAGTGCTTTTAGGTATACTCACACACAGTAACTAACTTTTTCAAGCACTCCTGTGAAAGTTAATAATATTATATATTCACACGAGAAAAAATAAAGTCCTGAAAATCTAGAGCACGTTTATGCTAATTGTGTTGAACACTGACCTGACCTTTATCAACTGTAATTTTATCTCTGTGCCTCAGTTTTTTCGTCTGTAAAGTGGGGACGAGAGTGGGTGATACTTCATGAGGTTTTGTGAGGATGATGTAAGTTGATGCCTGTGCCCGGCACAGGTGAAGTGCTTACACACAGGAGGACCAAGGTCGACAGCTGGTGTCTTTATCAGTTGCCCTCTACTTACGTCTTGAGAAAGTGCTTCTCACTTTATCTTGGTCTCATCTCTTCAGCTAGGCTGACTGTCTTCACCTCCTTAGCACTGGGGTTACAGATATGCAATACCACACCTGACTTACATGATGCTGGGGATTTGAACTCACTCTTTCTGCTCCCATGGCAAACATTTCATCAATGGACCCATCTCCCCAGTCTCTGGGATTAGAATGGCGGCGCATCCCATGGGCTAGAGAATGAAGAAGAGAAAGTGAGGGGGAGCACCAGCATTCACCTCTCTCTGCTCACTGAGGGGATACAATGTTACCAGCGGCCTCACATTCCTGCTACCATGTCTCCCTTCCTTCCCCTGATCCACCGATGGCATCCTTGAGCTCCTCGAGCTGTGAGCCGAAATAAACCTGTTCTTCCTTAAGTAGCTTTTGGCAGGCACTTTGTCAGGGCAACAGAAAAGTTCTTCACAGAGTACTATTTCCTGGCTATTTCCCATCATTCCTCTGGTCCAATCTTTTCATAGCTTCCTCCTGTGCTTCCCAAACCAATCTGAATGCCGCCGGAGTCTTTGAAGCTGTATAGTGCTGGCCTTCTGGCAGTTTGCCCACTCTTAATCACGACTTCCTCTCTTCTCAGCACTTGGCCTCTTTCTTTCCCCCAAGGAGCTCAGCTAGCTCCCGTCTGGGCACTGCACTTGCTGTCCCCCCTCCACACCCCCATTTTGTCCCATGGACTTTCTTTGTCTCATTTATGCCTTAGCTGAAATGTCACAGCCATGCAGAACCCTTCCTTAGCCTTTCAAAATTAATGATTCTATCTCCCACCTGCAGACGCTGTCTCTCAAATTTCTTGGTTTTTTTTTTTCCCTAACTGCATTAATCTTCATTTGTTTGCTTCATTGAATGTCTTCTTCCGCCCCTACAAAACACAGCCCATGACAGCGAGGCCTTGTTCTGTTTTCTGGATAATGCCAGACACAGACAGAGACTCAGCAAACTCTTGGTATGTAGAGAGCAAAGGGGTACCCATGAATCTGGGGATGGCTCTTTCCTCTGAAGCTGATTCCTCATGTGTGAAATGCCGAACCGGAGACTTCATGGCCTGTTCCCTTGCTATGACTCTACGCACATACATTTACAAAGGTCTGGAAGGGCACCCTCCATGAAAGAATGTGTTTATCTCTATCTGAGATCTCATTGATTTCAACCCTGTGTCCTCAAACCTTTGCGTTCTGGCCAGCTCTTTCACACCATTCCCTGGTGTCCGATTCCTTTCATTTTCTTGCCCTTTCTTTCTGGAGTTTCTCTCTGGATCTAACACACAATGGAAACAAAACAGCTACGAGACAGCACTGATTCCCACCGACAAGGGTCTGACGGGAGGTGAAGGCAGTATTTCATGTTATTTCTGATACCTTTATAATGCAACTACCTCCATAATGCAACTGAATATGCGGAGAACTTATCCACACTAACGTCACTTTGCCCCACCAATGAAGAGAGGGAGCCAGGAATGAAATGTTGAGCATATGCAGTGCTGGGCCCACACAGACTGTCTCATCACATGACAGCCCAGTGAGGGAGGTTACCCCACGGCCAGCCCTTCATGGCCCTGGGTTCCATTATCCTTGACTTCAACCAACTGGAGATAGGGATGAGACAAAGTATTTCTGGGCTTTTTCCAGCGCAGATGTCCTCGGGCCCTTAGTCCCTAAGCAGGGCAGCGTAGCAGCTATTTACATATCATTTGCATTGTATTAGTTATTCTAAGTAATCTAAAGATGATTTAAAACACCTGGGAGGTTTTCGAAGGTTATATGCAAATGGCATTCCATTTTATATAAGCGACTTGAGTGTCTCTGATTCTGGTATACAAGTAGTATATCCTGAAGCCAACCCGCTGTGGATACCCACAGACCCCTATATAGAGAGAAAGGAAACCGTGAAAGATAAAACTCACCCAAGAGATGAGTAGACTCAGGAACCTTCCACCTAACTTCTAACCCTTTTTATTATGTCCAGTTTAGTATATAAACCCTGGAGCCTGAGCTATTCAGCACTTGCCTAGAATTAAACTTCTGTGTGGAGTGTCTGAACCTTTTCCATGTTGACTGACTCTCCTTGCTAGACTATTGGTTCCCCGAGTCAGGTCTGCACAGACTGCCGGCTGTGAATGACTATTGTTGCATAATCAACAAAGGAACATAAGGAAATTAAAAACTAGGGCTATTTGCAGCTGCTGACCTCTTATCCCCTTCCTCCAGTGGCTCAGACACCACCACTAAGACTCGAAAACTGAGTGTTAGGATTCTAGGGGTGCAGGCTGCATGTAAAGGACTCTCCGGCAAAGTGCATGATCTCAGCACCTTGGATTTGTTTACTATGTTATTCGTGGCTGATCTCCAAAGACAACGACATCCTAAATTCTGACCACATCCTCTGTGCTTATGCTGTTAGGTAACAGGCTCTAACCACTCATGTATAGCCACAGTATCCTTCCTTCTTTTTCAAGAACAAGGGTGAAAACCACGTTCCTTCACTTTAATAGCATGCATGCTACCAGAAAAAGAAGACAGAAAGAGGCGATTTCACAGGCTAGCAAAAAAACACTCACTTCCTAGACTCATCCTGGGCCTAGGCAGAGAGTTCACTTCTCATCCTGTAAGTAAAATGCACAGTTATCATATTCAACCCACTGAGCTCTTTATTGCACAGTTCTTAAAGGTGTTGTTAGGATATTGTCTTAAATCTTCCCGGCATTAGCTTCATTTTTAACATATCTCATATTGCATGTATGATTTCTCCTTTTCCTAACCAGTCCTCATACACAGATCAAGTATGCAAGCCTGGAGGAAGAAAGCATCACACAGGGCCTCTCCTCCAGGAATGTGGAGAAAGTGGCCTGAGTTTTCCTAAACGGTAACCGCTGTGAATACATTGCTTTCTGGGTTCCTACAGGGGACAGTGGAAGTCAGGGAAACCTGTGACTTGCTGGCCCAGCCAGTGGCCAGCTTTACTTAAAGGGTTGCTGCCTTTTTCAAGCACTCTCTTTTTTTTTTTTTTTTTTTTTTTAATTTATTGTGTATGGCAGTCTGTCTGCATGTATGTCTGCAGGCCAGAAGAGGGCACTAGATCTCATTACAGATGGTTGTGAGCCACCCTGTAGTTGCTGGGAATTGAACTCAGGACCTCTGGAAGAGCAGCCAGTGCTCTTAACCTCTGAGCCATCTCTCCAGCCCTCAAGCGCTCTCTTGAAGCAGTGTTACGGAGATCAGCTGTGGGGATGCCCTGTTTTTCTTCATTTACTGACAACCACAGGACCTGGTGTTCAGCGTCCTCGAAACCACACACCCACAGGGCGAGACCTTGAATACATTCCCCACTTTGAGCTTTTGTTGTTGTTGTTTTGGTTTGGTTTTCTTTTGTTTTTTCAAGACAGGGTTTCTCTGTGTAGCCCAGGCTGGCCTCCACCTCAGAGATCACCTGCCTCTGCCTCCCAAGTGCTAGGATTAAAGGTGTATGCTACCATGCTGGGCACACTTTGAGTTTACACACACACACACACACACACACACACACACACACACACACACACATATACATACACACACACATATATATATACACATACACACATATATACACATATGCACACACATGCACACACACATAAAATGTGATCATTATAATCATCACTCTGCTGATAATTTATTCCACTTGTTATTATTTCATCCATGAGACTTTAACGTTTGTCTTTAGATATAGTTACATTTTTTTTAAAAACCAAAACATCTTTCTTGAAACAGTCCTGAAATAATTCATAATAAAACCTGTACTTGGAGTAAAATGAAGTAAATGATGCTAGTAATACAAGTGCATATAAATTATGTAACTTCTTTTTGGAACTTTAAGAGAAGCTGAGTGTGTAAGGGGCAGGGGATGTGTCGCTGTTGGGGTGCGTGCGTGCAACAGTGCATGTGGAGGTCAGGGGACAGCTTTCTGGAGTCAGTTCTCTCCTTCCACCATGTGGGTCCCAGGGGTTGAACGCAGGTCATCAGGTTGGGCAGCATGTGTGTTTATCCACTGAGCCATCTCACCGACTCACTGACTAGAGACCCTGTCTTAATATTTTTTTTACAGATTTCTTTTCTGGTAGTGAAGAACAAACAACAAACAACAGTTTGCTGTTATTTGATGTAATTTTAGCTTTTAGATGCTAGCATCTATCTATTTTTTTGTTCGTTTGTTTTTGTTTTTCAAGACAGGGTTTCTCTGTGTAGCCCTGGCTGTCCTGGAACTTGATTTGTAGACCAGGCTGGCCTCGAACTCAGAGATCACCTTCCTCTGCCACCTGAGTGCTGGGATCAAAGGTGTGCGCCACCACCACCTGGCTAGCAACAGATCTCTTGACTGCTGCGCTGTGTCTCTAGCACTTACAAATAGTAGGGCTCTGGGACTAAAGGCATGCACCGCCACACCCAGCTGGATGCTAATACCTAAATTCAGATCTCAGAAACAAATCTGGGCTCCTTCTTCACAGCGTATTAAATCAGAAAGTCTCAGTCAGTGGGTCTTTGGAGAAAGGCTTTGAATGAACATTGTCAAACATTACAAATAACAACCTGACTCTGATAGGGATACGGTGAACTGTAAGCTAATGTGTCTTTGATGTGAACAGGTATGGAAAAATCTTTCTTGGTGTGTAAACAACCAACTCACCCCTCAAGAATGAAAAGAAAAGTCAATGCCAGGTGCGTCTGAGAGAGGAAAAGCAGTAATGAAAACAGATGCTCCCTTGGCGTCTGCAAATGGGTGTGGCGGATCTATCAACAATGACCTTAAAAGTCAACACCTCTTCAGCTTGGAATTACTTAAGTCTTGTTCTCTTTTAGGTTAGAATAAAGTAATGTCTAGCCTAGAAGAAGAAACCTGCGTAGCCTGTTTGCCCCTACCTTTTGTTTTGGTTTGTTTAAAATCATTCCGAGGCTGCTGAGATAGGCACTTGCCCTCAGGCCGCAGGACCTGAGTTCAATCCCTGGGACCTGCATGGTTAAAGGAAAGAACTGACTCCTGCAAGTTGACCTCTGACCTCTGCACACGTGTCATGATACATACATAAACACACACAAAAAATTAGAGAATAAAATTTGATAAATATTTTAAAAAAATCATTCTGTTACGTCTATTCTCTTTATAAACATCACAAAATACCACCCAGCCACGGAATTAACGCAAGCATGGGAGATCTGCCTGAGACAATGGACTCCCATTGGCCGCCCAAGGTGTGCTGGGAAACACTAGTACCAAGGTGGTCAGGAGTGACTGCTGGGCTTTGGGTCACTCACGGGGTCCCAAATGTTTGGCATTCCTGGCTTTAATCAACCGTACCAGCAACTTGTGATTGACTCAGAGCTCAACTCGAGCAAGAACGTCACCCGCTGACATGCTCTAGTCTGGAGAGTGAGAACGATTTAATCATGCCTTGCCACATCTTGAAACCATGCCGATTAGAACAAACTGAATCGACAGGGGTCTGAGAGAAAACACAGTGAGAGGCACCGAGCAGAAACACACAGGGGCCAGAACGCAACAGCAGTGCACAGGCGGAAGCCAGGGACCAAAGTGGATGGTGAAGAAGGGACTCGGCCATGGATGTGAACAAGGAGAAGCGGAGAGGAAACTCGGAGTCCGAGACCGGGTGACTCTCACCTGGAAGACTGGGACCAGAGTGCCGCCACTTTTTAGCTCCTGAGGACTGGCTGCATGGGGCCCAGGCTGTTTCCTGACCTCCCATTGTCACTGTACAACAACATGCCACCCACCAGTTATGGGAAACTAGTATAAGCTCCTTGTCACCTAAAACTGAAAAGTAAAACATCCAGCTCTAAGTGACACATAGGAATTTGTTCTCAGGGGAATTCTTAGTGTGAGGAACAGGATCCTTCAAATGCTGACCAAATCGACTGCTTTTTCATTATAAATTTTTTTTTCTAAGTTGACTTTATGAAAATGTAATTCAACTCAACACAGAAAACCTGGAAATTATCAAAATATCTTGAAGTGAAAAAGGAAAAACATCACTCACAATCCCCAGAACTAGAGGTGGTGGTGGTAGTGGTGTGTGTTCACTTAAGAGCTTTAAAAGAGGCACAATACTGAGACCCTGTCTGTCTTGGTTTTAGCCAAGGAATAAAACCAAGAGATTCCCGAAATCTAGGCGAGCTGCAGGAAGCCCAGGGAGGGGAGCCTGTTTGGTGGGATTTGCAAAAAGCCTTCTTGGAGCAACTCATCCTTTTACCCACACTGGATCAGAGCAGTGGAAACACAGGGCAGGTTGGTGACAGGCATGCTCTCAGAGAGGGACAATTGGGAGGGCTTTGTTATGCTGCCCACAGTTTGGGGGGAAGCGGTTGGTGTCGGACTGACCTGTTCCACACTATGTATGAGGCCACAATGCAGCTACTCCAGCCAAGAGAGCCTTCCAGCAGATACCTCTCCGTCTTGACCATTCCTCTTTTCCTACCCACCATCATCCTCTTCTGCCTGGGAAGAGCCAGGAGGGACCCAAGCATGGCCAGGGAAGAGAGGAAGCGGGTTACAGTGCAGATAGAAGGGACCAGCTCCTCACTGTGGTAGATGCTCCCTGCAGCAGGTGGTGGCGGCTGCCGAGAGGAACCAGCTATTCCACCGAATCTAGCTGGGCTTAGGCAGAACTGGACATTCTAGTTATCTTATCGAAATGCAACTGTGCTGTGTGTTTAAAAGTGATCCAAGGACTTTTATTATGTAAGAGTGAGGAGCGAGGTCATGGCAATACTCCTGACTTTAATTGAATAACACTTAAAGGGATCGTAGGAGGTAAAACAAAAGATGCTTTCTGATTATATACCGTTTCCCCACTCACTCAGTGTGCTAGTTTTCTATTGAAAAATGTTCTCACACCATATATACTGCAGTATATGTATGTTTGCATTTAGCATTATAGTTAGGAACACTGCTGAACAGTATCAATATTCCACTATTGTATCTCTGTTACTATAGTCAGATACATGAGTTATTTTTAATTTTTCATGGTTATGATGTCGATGTGAACATAGTTTAAAACTGGTTATTCTACAGAATCAATTTCTTTGAAGTAGTAGTGGCAAGCCAAAGAAGGACTTGTTTTAGTTGTTTATAAAACATCATCAAATTACTCAGGACATGTCTGTCTCCATGCAAAGGCCTTTTCCTCATAATATTTATTACTATTCCTTTTTATTTTTTTTTGCCTGGCGGGGGGAGGTTATTCGAGACAGGGTTTCTCTGAATAGCCCTGACTGTCCTGGAACTCAGTTTGTAGGCTGGTCTCAAACTTGGAGATCTACCTGCCTCTGCCTCCCAAGTGCTGGGATGGAAGGTGTGCACCACCGTGCCCAGTTTACTATTCTTTTTAAAAAATTACTCTGTATGTGTGTTTTGTTTGTATATATGTCTGTGCACTTGTGTGTTCAGTACCTACAGAGACCAGAAGAGGGCATCAGGTCCTTTGAACTGGAGCTACAGTTGTGAGCTGCCACATGGGTCTGGGAACCGAACTCAGTCCCCTGCAAGAGCAGAAAACGCTCAGAAACCCTGACCCATCTCTCTAACCCACCAGCTAGTACATTCTTTTAATCTTTTGCTTATCAGATAAACTCAAAGGACTGAGTTTGTCTGGTCTTCGCTATCACCTTATTGGAGAGTTGAACATTATTTCATGTGCTCTTAGATATGAGTAATCTTACGGCTTCTCTGTTGAGGACCATTGCTTGCTATTTTAGTCCAGGTGTCGTTGATAACATTGGTCCTTTGATGTTCGAGATAAAGCACCAAGAGAACAAGCAGCAAGGTTGACAACACTGGTATTTGTTGAGAGTAGTTCACGGGTGGGTCTAAGTATCTTGTGGCCTGGCCACTGGAGCATGCCATAGACCTGTGCTGAATGTCACACTAGGTTCACTTAATTTTTATGTTTCTTTGCTTCTTCCTGTTCAGGTTACAGTGCTAAGTACAAAGAGAGGCTTCGTGTGGCCCAACTCTGCAGACGGTACTGTCAGGACACTCTCATCCATCAATACCGCCGTCTCTTCCCAGGTAGTTGTCCCAGACTGGCATGGGAGTTTAACACTGTCTGAGCTGATGATGCTGCATTTGGGTGGTGGGGACGCACATGGGCTGCTCCTTGGACTGATTAGGTAACTTCTGTCTTGTTTTCCTCCTCACCTCTGGGACTCCAGCCTTTGTCCCCAGCCCTGCTTACTTACCTGGTCTTGTTTGCCCTTATTCCCTGCTTAAACCCTGTTTGCCAACCATTCTAAAGTCTTCGTCATGCCCTCCGCGCTGCTTTCTAAGATTCTCTTTTGCTTGCCGTGCCCTTTCCACACATTCTTGGTCCCATGACTTGACTCAGTGCTGCCACCTAGCTAAAGTCTTAAAAAATGTCACCAAACATTACCAAACTAAGGGGAAAATCTGTTTCAACCGTAATGAGCTTTAACATTGGTAATGACAACACTGGGAAATTTAGGATCTATCGGCGGATAAAGATGGATATAACCTAGAATGTGACAGATCTTGTGTAACAGAAAGCCAAGACTCTTGATTTAGGACCGCAAAGGAGGGTAGGATTCATTCTAGTTAATATGAAGATGGGCCTTTAAAGACAGAGCCAGTCTTACTGGGGTTTAAACTCCATTAGAACAGCATCTGAAGCTGCCAGGGGTTATCAGCCATGATGATCATTCACAGTGAGTGACTGGAAGGTATTTTAGTGGTTGTGGGTGAGGGCTGCCATCCCCGCAGAGAGCAGTCTGAACGGAAGAAAAGAATTGGGGGCTTGTTTGGGGTTTTGTTTTGCTTTGTTTGTGATTGAGTGGTCTACAATTTTAATTTGCTAGCTTTGATTCCGAAAGCTGTTCAAATTTATTTGTGGAAATCAAATCATTATCTATTAATATTTTCACAGTTGTCTTGTGTTGTTAGGCTATAGGTAAGATTTCTCCAAACTCTTAAATTCTTAACACAGTAAGATCATGTAAGTCTTCTGGAAACTACCAATACAACCATGTAAGATTGCTGAGGGTAATGAGGACGCATTTTCTTTTTGTGTTCTGTGAGCCAGTTATTCATAGGAAAGCACTGACATTCTGGAGAATTGCTTTCTGATGCAATTGATTCAACAGAAAGCCAGAAATTAGAGAAAGATGCTATGAAACCTTTAATGCATGCTTAGTCTTTCAGAAGTTATTGTATTTCTTTTGTATTTAAAATTTACAGAGTTGAAAAGTAAAATGAAACAATCTACTCAATTCTCATTCTTTGTATGTGCTGGGTTGTTAAAAGTAGTGAACACGCAACAACAGTTACTGAAGGTAAACAGGAATGCTGGGACTCGGAGGAGGAGAGGTAGGACAGAGGCTACAGCAGCTACCACAGAGCAAGCACCAAGTCTTCTATTTAGGGCCTCAGTTTCCAATAGGAACATGAATAGTTTTTCTGAAGTGAAGATTACATATTCCACCTATGAATTAATCTTTGATAAGTGTGATATTCCATGCAGTGGAAGAGCAACAAGGCAAAATTAGAACTCATTTGTCTGCAACCATGCATATACGCACCAGAGCGGAGCCTGCAATGACTTGATGAGCCATAATTAGCAATCATTTCTCCAACCACGTTCTATGTATCCATACCATAGCTGAGCCCACATGGCCAGCCTCTTTGCAACAGGTTTCCCTATAAGCTTAGTTCCCATCCATGTTTCTCTGTCTCCCAGGGTCTACTTCACCACAGTCTGTACCACTCACCAGTCATGAGTAGTCCAGTAGTATATAAATTGTCAAAGGGCAGAGTATCATCAGACTTTTAAAAGTAGCCTGGGGCAGCCAGGCGGTGGTGGCGCACGCCTTTAATCCCAGCACTCGGGAGGCAGAGCCAGGCGGATCTCTGTGAGTTCAAGGCCAGCCTGGGCTACCAAGTGAGCACCAGGAAAGGCGCAAAGCTACACAGAGAAACCCTGTCTCGAAAAACCAAAAAAAAAAAAAAAAAGTAGCCTGGGGCATACAATCAGTTCTAGAACAGCCTGGGTTACAGAGTGAGATAAAAACAAGGAAGGAAGGAAGGAAGAGAAAGAGAAATTATTTAAATTCATATGTCCTGTCCTTCCAAATCCATTTCTTGGGTTCTGGATTTTGCATTCATAATATCAAGTTGCATACCTTATACAAATAATAGGTCTCAAAATATTTGCCGAGTAGCTCATATCTTAATGAGTAAAAATGCTACTCATCCTGATTCCATCAAACTCTGGGGCTAAGTTAGGCAAATGCACATGCTCATGAACTTAAAGTAGGTGTCTCCTCCTCACCAGGTCTGCCGGATCTCATTCTTAGCCTGGCTGCTCTGTTGCCTGAGGTGCGCATTCAGTATATTTAAGCTAAGTCTGGAGTCACCGGCCCGAATGCTCCGGGGGCTTCATGCAGGCGAATGGCCACCTACCTGGCTGGTGCTGGGGTGCACACAGACTGACCGCTTTGCCTCTCCCCTCAGTGACTCTGCATGAACTTCAAAAGCGACATCTTCGGTGCTCTGTGCTGGGGAGCAGGATGTATTGAGGTGGGGGATTTCCCACTCCCTGGAGGTGAACTACATGTCTGTCCATCCTGTCTGGAAAGGGACAGAGCTGTTGGAAGGGAAGCTTGTTGCTTGTTAGGGATGACAAATGGTGGGAATGAAGAGTCCTGGGCTTTTGTCTTGTTTTATTTGAAGGGGGCTGTCTCAATTAGTTGGTCATAATTACTTTTGCTTAGAGAAAAAGAAAGAAAGAAAGAAATCTTCCCACTGAAGCCCAAAGCCAAAGGAGAGGAAATGAAAGGACCTGTGTGTCCCTCTGGCTGGCCGGTCACCTGCTGTTTGGCAGGCTGTTCATCATGGCTTGTACTTGTGATGGCTTCTGTCCCCTCCTCTACGGCTGGGTGCCTGCGTTCAGCTTCTCTCCCAGTAGTCCTTCCCAGGCCATCTGGAGCTGGGGGACAGTTCCAGACTTCCTTGCCAGAACACTGTCTGGAAATGAGTCCACTCTAACCCCTCACCTCCAGTCCTGGCCACAGGTCCAAGACCTGATCTCAACTGCCAAGAAGTAATGTCTAAATATTTCAGAGAGATGGCCACCGGAATGCAGCTTTGTTAGCCGTCCTTGGACTCAAAGTGTGCAGTCTGTTTGGGCCCACTAGATTCAATGTAAACAGGGAGCTGGACCCCAAAACCTCATCAAGCCTGAAACCTTCGTTTACCCACAATCCCCTTTCCCAGTTCTCCTTCAGACAAGTCCTGCAATTTAACTTTTCAATATTTCTTGATTCTCTTCCATTCACCTAATTCCTAGTGAAGACTTCTGTCTTGTTCCATTTTGTGTTGCTATAACAGAGTGCTGCAGATGGGGAATTTATTTCTCGTAGTTTTAGTGGCTGGGAAGTCCAAGTGCAGTGCATCAGCATCCAGCAGGGACCCTGGTGCTTTGTGTCATCCCACGGCAGAGGGCAGAGGAGCAATGAGAGAGCAAGCAAACCAGAGGAGTCCAGTTTACTGTGTGTGTGTGTGTGTGTGTGTGTGTGTGTGTGTGTGTGTGTGTGTGAGAGAGAGAGAGAGAGAGAGAGAGAGAGAGAGAGAGAGAGAGAGAG
>CABHPR010131224.1:0-26146 GCA_902168415.1 Peromyscus melanophrys | reverse complement strand
AAGGAAGGAAGGAAGGAAGGAAGGAAGGAAGGAAGGAAGGAAGGAAGTTAATACTGAGATGGGGCCTGGCATTGGCAGTTTTGAGAGTTTTTTAAATCATGGTCACTTCAGCCACAGCTAAGAATCACCATGGCCTAAGACATGTCATCATAGATGCCAAACATACCCAGCAGATGTGTCAATGGCCTTGATGGGCAGGTAGACACACAGGGAGGAGCAGCTGAGTGAACGTGGGGAAGGCGTGTACACAGCAAGTCCCCTTGGATAGGCAAGTCTTGTGTCCACCACAACAGCATTGCGTCACTTCAGCTGAACCCAGGGGTCTACAGCCTCTGCTTAGACAGGAAGTGCCAAGTTTCACCCAGGAGGGACTTCAGAGTGCGTGCTTGGCCTCACTCAGAGCAGCCAGTTAGGGATGTCAGTGACTGGCGTGACAGTTGTGACTCTCACCCAGAATCGGAACCAAGGAGAATCAGCCAGTTGGAGGGCACACAGAGTCAAAGGCATCCTGGGAGAAGGAGGTATGGGCTGTGAGCAGCCTGTGCCTGGAGGTGTCCCAGGTTCAAGTCCTTCAATTTTCAGTTTCAGACCCAGAGCCTCCAGTACCTTAAGGTGCCCCGAGCCTATGTTCAAAACCCTTGACTTTTGCATGTATGATAGTGCCTGGTCACAGTCACTATTCCACACAGAAGAGAGCAAGTCCACAGGGACTGCTCCACCCAGAAGAGGAGAGCAAGGCAGCGAGAAGCGGCAGGTTGTGGAAGCTGCAGCAGAACAGGGCAACTCCCAAAGTGCTTACTGTAAAAGAGCAAAGGGCAGAGGATGCGACGTGGACAGCAGCGTCACATACATTACCTACGAGGAAGTTCCCGGGAGCTTTCAGGCGGAGTAGCAAACATGAAGGAGCAGCGTGAGAGGGAGACTCTAAAGGGCTACGGAGGAGCGACAAAGCCGTGGAAGGGAGGAAGGGATGGACATGAGCTCCTGGGAGGCGACACCTGTCCTCTGCTTCCAACTGTGGTCCTGCAGGAACTGATAGGTTAGGAGGGAAGAGGAAAGTCGGGGTTTGTTCCCTTCTCTTTACTGACTTATGACGGGAAATTTCTGCCAAGGACCTTCTCTCGCCATCTCCAAATCCTGGGTCACATTCGCCGTGGTTCCTGTTTCTTTTGCAGGACCTAGAGGCTTAGAGAATACCACCCAGTCCTCTTGTGCCTCTAAACAGTGAGTTTTAGAGCTGGCTTGTACTGGCTCTCATTATTAAATATTCAGGGATTTTACAAGCTGGTTGCTTTTTGCTAGTTTGAAACTGGCTAACACAACAAATCAGAAGTCTGTTTTTTCTTCCCCGTTACTTGAGAAGAACCACTTTCCAGCATGTTTTGGTTTCTGGAGCCCTGTGGTACAGGTTCCATGCACTGCCCTCTTCTGGCTCACCCTCACTTTCCCCAATGGCTTCTTTTCGTCGCCATGTGGCCAATTCACTACCTTACACGCAGAGTAGTGTCTGGTTTTTGGTTGGAATCCAAACGATTCCCAGAGGAGGGACGGGAATGAGTCCGAGATGTCCAGAGGTGCCTCTAGTTTGGACAGGAGGTGCATGAAAGGGGTCTCCTGGCAGCAAGGGCAGGGACAGCAGGCATGCACGCTGCTAAATCACTGAGGGACGGAAAACTGCTCTGATTAGAACAGCTGCGGTTCTAAGATGTGGCAACTCCCCGACCCAGCTTTGAAACCCCCCCCTCGACCTCTCCCCCCTCCTGCCCCGCATCTTACAAGAAGACGGAGGACTGAGAGGGAGCTCCAGGAATTAGATAGTATAAAGTGATTGTAAGTTACTTGTGAAAAGATGTGTGTCTGTGTGTATGTGCATTCCCAGAGCAACCACCAAAAATTATATACCTATAAACAGTAAAAACTTCAGAAAAAAATTTGAAAAGAATACTTAAAAATGCTGCAAGGGGGCGAGTGAGAAGGGTCAGCAGATGAAGGCAATTGCCACCAAGCCTGAGGACCTGAGTTTGATCCTTGGGACCCACAGGGAACCAGCTCATTCAAGTTGTCCTCTGACCTCCCCATTGTGTGCTATGGCACATGTGCACCCCCTCTTCCACACATAATTAATAAATAAATATTTAAAATGTTTTAATGTTGTGGCAAGAGAGGAGAAAATGAGGAATAAAAAAATTAACAAAGAGGAAACAAAATGCTAGACCTAAATAAATGCATTCATGTAATGATAGATATTGTCAGTATGTCAAAAAAAAGACACTATTAATGTAGCCTCTAAGAAACACACTATAGCAACCTTATATACATAAATTGATAATTTAGGCAAAATGGACTAATTTCTACAAAATCATGAACTATACAACTCACGCAGGGTAGTCTAGCTGGAAAAGCACAGTATTATTAAAACCTTTGAGAAAACAAAACTCCATTCCTAGGACTTTTACCAAATGCTTATAGAAGAAGCTACAGCAGTAGAAGAGAAAAGAATCCATAACAAAGATAGATTTAGTCAACATTAAAACAAAAATCAGCTGGGCGGTGGTGGAGCACGCCTTTAGTCTCAGCACTCCAGAGGCACAGACAGCCAGGTCTCTGTGAGTTCGAGGCCAGCCTAGTCTACAAAGCAAGTTTCAGGACAGGCTCCAAAGCTACACAGAGAAATCTTGTCTTGAAAAACAAAACAAACACCCCCCCCAAAAAAAACCCCTCAAACAAATGAACAAAAACAAAAAACAACAACAAAAAAACCAGATATAAATCATTAGAATGGCATAATGGTTCATGCCTGTTATCCCAATGCTTGGAAAATGAGTCAGGAGGATCAGAAGTTTGAGGCCAGCATGGGCTACGAAGTATGAGGATATCCTGGGCTACACATAAGGCTGTCTCAAAAATAAAAGAAAGCAACAGGATATATAAAAGATAGTATATCAGTATCTTTCACTAATCCAGATGCCAAAACCCCCAAGGAAACATTAGGAAACCAAATTTTAACTGTAACAGCAATACACCCTTGACCAATGGGGCTTGCCTTGAGAATGTGCCTGTGTGCTACCTGCTGGAAAGAAAGTACTGCAACAAGTACCATAATAAAGAAACTGTGTGGCTGTGGATGGATTTATGGTCCTACAGTTCTGAAGGTCAAGATCAACTGGGGCAGGGCCCTGCTTCCTCCAAAGGTGACAGACAATAACCACCCTTGTTCCCGTCCATCCTTTTTCTCTGCAACTGTAATGGCAGTCTGCGCATGGTTTCTCTCTTATGCCTGCTCCATGTGTCCAGATTTTTTAAAATGAGGATATCAGCATCATTACAGTAGGATTCACCTCAGTGATACCATTTTCAGTCATCTACCCATGTGAAAGCCCTCTCTCCAAAGGCCACATTGAGGGACTGGAGGTTAGACCAGCATGCATTTTTAAAAACATAGTTCATTCTGCAACAGCAACGCATTGGTATTTTCAAGGGGGTTACTGTAAACACCATATCAAGTCTAAAGATGCAAAACCACATGATGCATTAACTGGTGTCTCCAAAGCATTTGATCAAAACTCTCAGCAGCAAGAAGTAAAATCTGATGCAGAGCATCTATCAGAAAAGCATAACTAATGTCACACTTAATGCTGGAAAACTGAAGCTCTGAGTCAATGTCAGAACGTATAGCTCTACAGCCCTGTTCAGTGCTACGTTGGAAGCCCTAACTAATATTAGGCAAGAAGGAAAAAGGCCATACCTGCCAGACAAGAAGAAACAAACCACCTCTATGTGAGTTTAGCAGAATGTTGGGACACAAGATCCTTAGTGTGGATTTGCACTAATAACATACAGGTAAATCTAAGATTCTGATACAGGAAAGTAAAGGAACTTAGTAGGCAATAATTATTTTTATAATTTTGTTGTTAAGATTTACTATAAAGCCATGGAAATCAAGTAGTATTTATAAAGGAAAATACAAGTAGTATTTATAAAGCCATGAAAATCAAATGTAGTATTTATTAAGGAAAGAGCATATAGTTACTAAAATAGGACAGAGTCCATAAACACAAACCAATATGTGTATTTACAAAGGCATAGAAGCAGGTCAGTAGAGGAGGGGCTTTCTAAGAAATATATTGGGATAACTGGGCATCCATAGCCAGGAAATAGAGACCAAACTAAACCTGATACTATGCATATTTCAAAATGGAACCATCTAAGACATAAAACTCAAAAGGAAATCCCTTTAAACCTTAGGAGAAAGATTTCTGTGCTCTTGTGTTGGGCAAGAGTTCTCAGAATGCTACCAAAGCACAATTCACAAGAGAAAACTTTGTGTATTGAATTTCACCAAAACCAATTCTTTTGTTCTACAAAGATGCTAAAACAAGCTACAGTCAGGAAGAAAATGCTTGTAAAACCCTGTATTCCACAAAGGATGGTGTCCAGAATATATAAAGAAGTTAAAAAAATCAACAGTAAGAAAATGAACAGCACAAAAATATGCAAAAGATTTGAACAGACATCAAAGAGAGTAGACGAAAGGCAGATAACTACATGAAAATGTTTACCATCATTAGTCACTAGGAAATACAAAATAGAAAATGATAACACCACAAACTTATGAGATGGGGTAAAATAAAAACATTGACAACATTTGATATCCAATGTTAGACTTCCCAGCTTCAGACTTGTAGACAATAAACTTCTTATGTTTATAATCTAAGATGTTCATTTTATTATAGTAGCCTGAATAACTAAGACAAAATCTGGAGCTCTCATATTCTATTAATAGAAATGCAATATGTTACAGCTATTAGGGAAAATAACTTAGAAAATACTATATGAATTCAAGAATAGGATCTGACAAATTCATTCCCTGTAAAAACAGGCCAATCTGGGATATAGAAGGGGATCTGCCTCAAAAATAAATAAAAAGCTTGGAAATGGCTCAGTGGATAAAAGCCCTTCAAGCCCATATCTCTGGAATCCACAGAAAAGCCGAATGAGCTCAGCACTGCTGTGGGAAATGGGAGGCAGAGAAAGCAGAAGTTCCTGGAAGTTCCTGGGCCAGCTAGCCTGGCATATAAGCAGCAGAAGTAACAAGAGAGGCCTAAAAAGCAAGGGGGAAGGGAAATTAAATATCATTCCTAAGAGGTAACTGTTTCAACAGTTTGGAGTATAGCCTTATGAAATGTATATAGAGAGGGCCAGTGAGATGGCTCAGCTGGAAAACATACTTGTCCCCAACTGTGACAGCCATAGTCCATCCCCTGGAGAGAACCAGCTCCTACAAGTTGTCCCCTGACTTTCACACAGGTACTGGGGCACACACGCACACATAAATGAACAATCTCAGAACTTTAACTGCATATAGGGCCAGAGAGAGAGCTCATTGGGTAAAGGTGTCTGCCCCCAAGCCTGACAACCTGAGTTTGATCCACGAGACCTACATGGTGGACTGAGAGAGCCGACTTCTGCATATTGTCCTCTGACTTCCACACATGTACTATGACATTCACCTGCCACCCCTCCAAATAAATACATAAAAATCAAGATAGTGATGTTAAAATGTGCAATATGCATTTTTAGTGTGTATATGTAAGTGTGTGGCTGGACGTGTCTGCTGAACTTGACTGTTTTCCTCAATCCCTTCTCTACCTTATCTATCTGTCCGTCCATCTGTCTGTCTGTCTGTCTATTTATTTTGGCAAGGTCTCTCACTGAACCTGGAACTCACTGAATGGCTAGACTGGCTGGCCAGTGAGACCCAGAGATTCTCACCTGGGGAACCTACAAAAAAGAAATCGTTGGGGTATTTGTGAGATGGGCCTTTAGGTGTGTCTGTGGGGTGTTTCTAGAGAGGGTTAACTGAGGGCAGAAGGCTAGCCCTGGCTGTGGTAGACATCATGCTGTGGATGGCTTCTGGACTGAACAAAAGGGAAAGAGAAGGCTAGCTAGCTGAGTACTAACCTTCTTCCTTGGCGTCCTGGTCCTCTGACATGTAAGGAACTACAACCCCTGTTCCCATAACCTTGAACTCCATACATCTTCTCTGTCATGGTGGACACTACCTTCTCCAGCTATGACCAAAGTAAATCGTACCAAACATAAGCTGCTTTTGGTCACAGTGATAAGTAACCAATATAACTAACTACCTAGGGTGGTTATGTTTTCTATTTTCACACTCAGGGGAAATAGCAAGGGCTTTTAAGATGATAGGTCTCGGCTGTGGTTTCACTACCAGATGGAGGAGTGAGGGGGTCACTTCGCATGGAAGGCAGTAGTGCATGGCGATGCTGTGCAGACGCACACTAAACACACACTTCCTGGCTTGCTGGTGTTCTCTTAAGCTTTCTACTCAGTGCTGTAAGCTTCTAGTGAGAATGAAAATCAAAAACATTGCGAGAATTTGGAAAAATGCAGGTGCCCAGCAAGCATCAGTACAATTATTGTTACCTACTTTTGCTTCAAAAATTAAAAAAAAAATTTATGTGTATGAATGGCTACATATATGTATGTGCATTGTTTACATGCACAGTGCCTGTGGAGGTCAGAAGGAGGAGGCAGATACCTAGAAACTGGAGTTATAGATGTTTGTAAGCCACCATGTGCTGCTGTAAATTGAACCTAGGTCCTCTGCAAGAGCAGTCAATGCTCTTAATTACTGAGCCAACTCTCCAGCCCTTATTGTTAGCTTTCAAGAAAGAAAAATAAAAATTTCTGCTTGATCAGATTTAGGATGAAAATATAAGCAAATATATAAAAGTCCATACAGATGTAAATATATACAGATAAAGACATGTACATTCAATATGGGAAAATAAAAGTTATTTAGAACCAGATCAATCTTGGATCACATTTTAGATTCGTACTTTGTGAACTAAAGGACCCTGGGCAAGTGTCTTGACCTTGTTAAATATCATAATTCTTGTCCCAGGAAATGGTTGTGACTATTATTCAATGTTAATGGAAAAAATAATTTTAAGATAGACCTAGATTTCAATTCTGATTCTACTATTTACTTTAGACAAAATACTCAACTTTTATAAGCAGTTTCTTTCTCTGTGAAATAGAAACTAACAAGTGTGCCTAACATGGTTATTGGGGAGATTCATTAAATCTGTACAGCACATTTAGTGCAATGTCCAGTATACAGTATGTGCCTAATAAATGTTAGCTGTTATTATTATGACAATAATTATTATTATTATATAAAAGGCAGTACTTAATAAAGGCTGCTATGGCTATTTCTTCTTCCTTAAGCCTTCTACTGATGAGAAATATCTAAGAAATGGATAACTGGGCCAAAGGCAAGGTTATCCAAACTGTGCTATTGGTCACTAGAGTTGGCTGCAGAGAAGGCTCAGCAGTCAAGAATGCATACTCATTTTGCAGAGGACCCAAGTTTGGGCACCCACATCAGGCAGCTTACAACTACCCATAACTCCATCTCTGGAGAATTCCGTGCCCTCTTGGGGTTTCTATGGGCACCTGCAATCACACGCACAGATCCACACACCAATATGCATTATATGCACAATGAAAAATAATAAAAACAGAGCTTTTGAAAAGGGCTTGAAGTCCACTTAAGACACTAATGGCATGCATACTATGAGTATCTCAAAATTAGCTTTCCTTTCTGATTGTAACTCAACATTTCCCCATCTCTTTTGTTTATTGCTTCCATATATTCAAGTGCGACTGGTCTACTTCTCTCTCTTGCCTGTTTATCAACTTGACTCTTGGTGGTTCCCTTAAAAATTTGAATAAACTTCCAATATGTTAGAAACATTATAAAAGTAAATGCAAATCCTCTCCCAGAAACTGGAGCCAAAGAGGTCAAGTACTGATGAAGATTAGTGGACATCTCTGCCTGGCCAAGAACACTTGGGGAGTGTGTGTGGGGCATCTGTCCCCTACATTGGGACCTCAACTAGTCCTATAGCTTTGACATCCATATCTGAGCCTCTGTGGCTCTGTGTAACAGTGCCATCCTATTTCTAACTATAGGAATTCTTTTTAGTTGTCTGTTGACATCTCAAACCCATCAGAAATACAGGTGAATCCATCATGTCTCAAACAGCTAACTTGCCAAACTCCCCTATCTAGTCCCTTACTGTCCTACCCAAGAGATCTTGAAGCTGGTTCTAAGGAAGTGTAAAGGCCCCAGCATCTCTCAGACAGGCCCTTTGAGCTATTTGAAGTTACAGTCCTGGATTACATAAGTCACTTACCCTGAGTTTTATTTGGAAAATATAATGATCACACTTTTCAAGACAATGAGCAGAGGAGACAGTTGGGTTCCATGCTATCCTGGGCCCTTTTTGCAGGTCACTATCTACTACCAAGATGAATGGACATGGGCCTGGAGCAGGGTACATGATCCCACAGAGATATGAGTATACAACAGTGGGAGCCAGGAAGTAAGCAGGAGAAAAGAAGGTGCCAGAAGTCATTGCTTTGGACATTTGGTCCAGTCATCTACTTTCCTGAAGTGTTTTTAAATGTCAGCGGTGGTGATGTTTCAAGCCGTTTGCATGATTGCATTAATAGTTTAACAGGTCTAAGTTTGATTCTTGTACTAGCATTGTGGCTCTTTCTGTTGGTGCTTCACTCAGGACGTGAGCATCATGAAATCAGAAGATGTGTTGCAGCCTTCCTCCTAACACCCAACCTTTCAGCCATCATCTATGCATAGACCCATTTCCCCTACAGTCAGCTGATGTGGGCGACATGAATTGTGGTAGAGAAATCACAAGGCAGGGGTTGAGACAACTCTAAAACTGCTTTGAAGGAGCAGGAGGGACGGCTAGGGGATAAGAGCACTTGTAAGCATGAAGACCTGAGTTTGGAGCTCAGCACCAGTGGATATAAAAAACCAAGTATGGCAGATGCTTGTAACCCCAGAGATGTGAGGGACAGAGACAAGAAGACTGATGGGGATCGCTGGCCACCAGCCAGCCTAGCGCAAGGTTCAGTGAGAGACCCCATTTCAAAGAAATAAGACAGAGAATGATAAAGTAAGACACTAGCCATCTTCCTCTGGCTTCCAGGACTGTTCAGACACATACACAAGTGCATTCCCCTCACACACATATACCACACCCAGACAATATAAACACAACCAGAATAATTAGTAGAAAGATGCCCTACATATGCTTCCTCCATTTTCCTTCAGCTGTCATATTTTACATAACTTGAATACAGTACAAAATAAATTCCCTTGAATGGAATTTAAAATAAATTATATCACTATTTCTAAGACTACCAGTTCGTATGAATTCTGCCACTGGAGTTCCCAGGACTATAATTTAAAAATGGCCAAGTTGATACCTAAATGCAAGCTCTCCTCCCTCTCACTATTTCCTAATTCTGCCCTTGCTTTCCTCTCATACATAATGACCACCTTCATTTAAGAGACAAGGAGCATTCCCAATCACACACTGAGAACAAGTTTAGGAGCCTTGGGATTGTGTATGCTTTCAAGCTATCCATATGTAGGTTTAAGGTCCACCTGGGAATGGGGCGACACCTGGGCAGCCAATATACGTATGTATAGACACACTCAGGTGGGTGCCGATACACTGCTTTCAGAAGGACAGACTGTTTACAAGGGTGGAGCGGATGGAGCCTGATTCTCAAAAGCGGAGTGTGGTAAGATCTCCATTCTCAAACTTCAAATGTCACCCCGCCACCCAGAGTCATGTAGGAGAGAAGAGTGAAGACGGAGCTTTGGGAATAGCGTCTCTGTTTCTGCAAAGACTAAAAGCATCCCCCAATCTGAAGCTTGTCCTTGGAGGGGTTTCTTTTGGGGTGAGGAAGAGTAGGGTGGGGATGGGAGGGGCTGAGAGGAACTGGGAACCCGGATGACTTCACCGACACTCTAAACTCCAGTTTATGCCATACACTGCAGCCTGAGCGATATCTTGGATTTCCTCCCACAGTTCACAGCAGAAGACTTGGGTAAGTCTGTGGGTCTGTACCCGAGCAGGGAAAAGAAAATGGTTGATCTATAACCCCAGGTAATCACTTCTGAATTTAACTTGTTAGTAACTCATCCCTCCCTCACCTATAACACTGTATTTATTAATAAGGTCATTCGTTAAATCCCGTAGAAATTCCTCCTTACATCACCACACTGCAGCCTACCCCCACATGTCTAAGTCCCATTCACCCACTCAGGACTCGGGCAAGTTCCTGGATCTCCCGCTCTGGGCCTCCGGCTTGGAGGGAACAGCTGCCAGGACCAGTACTCGGGAGTGCCCCACAATAATTCACGGTCAAACCCTTTCCCTAGTGGCCTGTGAGGCACCGGAGCCTCTGCGATGCCTGAACCCCTCCCAGCTGAGGTTG
Source organism: Peromyscus melanophrys (assembly GCA_902168415.1). NCBI lineage: Eukaryota > Metazoa > Chordata > Mammalia > Rodentia > Cricetidae > Peromyscus > Peromyscus melanophrys. The sequence goes on along the minus strand of CABHPR010131224.1, from coordinate 15,802 downwards.
AACCCCAGGAGTCCTGAACAGGTGGGGATCCACACGCAGAGAAAGGCAAAGAACTCGCTACATTCTCCCTCCTCCCCGCGGAGTCCTGGACTCACAGGCCAACCCTGCTGGGGATGGAGAGCCTGGAGAGAGCACGGGAAGGCATCTGGAGACCCACAGGGAGAAACCACACAGGTTCCCTCTTCCCACCCGGTAGCAGCAACTGCACAGTCCCAGCAGGTGCCCTGGAAAGCAGAGCGGTTCCCTAGGTTCCCAGAGGCCAGCGAGATGCAGGCCCAGCCCCAGAGGAGGAGTTGGCTTCCTACCTGATCCTGTCCTTCTCTGCCCTTCGGAGTTCCTCATTTCTTTCCAGTACGTGGAGGATCTTCCTGGCTTCTTCCTCGTTTAGGAAACTGAAATCAAACCCCTGAGGAACTTTCGTCATTTTTCCCTCCCGTGTGAGAGTTATGTATACTTAAGCTCCTTGGCGCCTCCTGTTACAAAGCCATTTTTCAAGATAAAGAAGACTAGTTTTTCCGAACTTGATCCCATAGCCCATAATAGCTCCGCGCCTTTGAAAAGCTAAAACCACAAACCTAGGGACCAACCTACACACACAGGGCTCCTTTTGACAACACCTTAATGACATGTTTCTTTCAACCTGTCCAACCGAGATGCAAAATGAGTGACTAGATCGGGAGAAGGAGCCAATCGCATTTGGGGGGGCGGGCCTTGCCGCGTCTCCTCCCTCCCCCCCTCCGCCCACCCTCTATGTGACTTGTTAAGCAAACAAGCCTACATAATTCTGTCTCTAAGTGAGGCTTATCCTTAAGTGTTAGCCTCAAAGTATTTGCTTGACAGTTACTGTTTGCTGGAAGAACTTGAGCTTGGCTAGTAGAAAGACTGAGAAGGAAAACGGTTCATAACTAATCCCGTCTTTCACTGATTAGAAGGAGGAAAGCTGGTAGGAGATAGAAAGTTAGCAGGAGGGTTACCCTATTTGAAAGACCAGGGAAGGCTAAACTACTCCAGGACCATCTGTCTCAGAGGGACTCAGGGAAGGACTGGCACCAGGTTACCCTTAGAAAGGAATTATTTGCCGACCTCACAAACACACTCCTATTGTCTCATAGAAAATCATTCTCAGACTTTGAAAAGCTGACAAATGAAAAGCCCCACATACAATATTTTAGCAGGCAGCCCCGAGGCAAAGGGCATTAGAAGGTACCTGTGACCAGAGCAAATTGCAATCCTGTGCAACCGCAGAAACTGCTTTTCCTAGAAAGACAATTATTCCACAATGAAATAAAGTCAGATATTTACTAAGATGTGCATCCATGAGCTTTTTTTTTATTATAAATGCTTTTCAAGAAAACATGTTTCTCTACATAAAAACAATTTTGACCGATGGACACGCATGCCCCCAACACCCTTAATTTGGTCCTTTCTGATGTGATGGTAATGGCTACTGATATTTACAAGGTATGTCCACACATACCGTCTTTTCATGGTAAATAAACCATACTGGGTTTCACCCCAGTAAAAGAAAAACAAAGCCATGAAGTAAAGAATGGCTGGTTTTGCCTCTGGTCCCTTGACTTAACTTGATTATCACTGATGGCATGTCAAGACAGCTACCCTCTGAGATAACTTTTTATGGGTGTCTATTATCTGCATGAAGTGGGGATCCATTCTATGCATCCATATTGTACAACACAGAACTCCTTCATAAGTCATCTCCATGTTAATGATGGTGGTTTGGAAATCCGTCATGCACACACTGTTCAATTATTCTTGCATGTTCCTTTATTCACTTATTAGGCATACTGATTTTCTAATGTGGGTAGTGATGGAGTTTTGCCCTGTTTTTATCATAAAAGTTAAATTATTCTGGATCTTGTTACATGAAGCCATTGTGTACACACCATAGTCCTTTTCTCATAATCCAGTGAAGGACTTAACATGAATAGAAGATATAATTACTTAATAAAAATAATCCCTTGGGCCCGAAAGCTGGTTTAGAGGTTAAAAGCAGAGTACCTAGGTCAAGTTCCAAGCATCCACATTGGGCAACTCACAGCCACCTGTAATTCCAGTGCCGGGGGATCTGATGCCTCTGATCTCCTTGAGCACCTGCATTCATGTGCTCATATCTATACATTTATTAAAAGTAATGAAAGTATTCAAATGCCATGGAGCACAACAAAATAAATTAGTTTTAGCTAAGTGGGCCAGTGCAGAGGATGTGGTGTTGGGGCTGAAACAATAGGAGTAAGACTTGAACAAGAAGAAAACAGACGGAGGTGGGAGAAGACATGTGAGTCTATTCTAGGCAAGGAGAACAGCAGTGGCCAGATCACAGAAATGCACTTTCAGGATACTCCCATATTCTCTCAGTTCCTTTGATCAATGGCCACATGACGAGCACAAACTTTGAATCTAAAAAATATGGGGTGTATACGAGGACTAGTAAGTACTTGATCTGCTTTGCCTGAAACATATATTTTCTTTTCTTTTTGAAACAAGGTTTCATGTAGCCAGGCTGGTCTCAAAAATCCCTGTAGCTGAGGTGTGTAGCCATCAGATGGCCCTGAATAGCTGATGTTGTTCCCTCCACTTTCTGAGTGCTGGGATTATAGGCATGTACCATCACACTTAGCCTAGAGCATACATTTTCAATAGGAAGAAAAACTTACTCTTTTTATGTATAAAGCAAAGATATACTCACAACACATAGGTAGATAAAAATATCTATAATATTAATATTACACGAGGAATGATAAGTTTTAAAAAGATTTCGAGAGGAACAGTAAAGAAAAGGTTAGGAGTGCTGAACTACAGAGTACAAGACGAATAAACAAGGCGAGATCTGCTGTGAATGTTGTCCTAAAGGAATACACTCTTTACTCCAGGAACAGTGCAGAGTCAGCTCAGGTTTCGAGGAAGATGATGACCTAGTTGGAACTGAACTTTTGGAAGATGACTTGGATGGCCAGACACAAGGAAGAATAGACAAAAGAAGAAAGGCATGTATGGAGTTTGAAGTACCAGTAATTCATCCATACACAATACCGGCAAGGACTGGATGCCTTGAAGAAGGGACAGAGAAGTCATTTATTTAAATAGAGTTGCCAGAACCTAGAGAGCAAATGGGATGGACACAGCGAAGGGTGTACAGGGAGTAAGACTGAGCCTAGAGCTTCAATGACCAGCCCCATCATTGGCACCGAGTCAGGCTTCATCCTTCATTATGGCACCATAGGGCATACTATTGGGAAAGTTTTAACCTGGCATTTTATAATGAGAGCTTTGGGGGGGGGGGTATCCTGCAAACCACACAAGTTGCTTAGAATGGTTTCATTGGGATTATGACCACAGCGTTTCGAAGTAAAACTATCTCTTATTCAGCCAGCTGTATGTAATCTTAGCATCTGGTAACCCTTGGCAACCTCCTGCCCAGGCTTTCAGCTAAAGAGATACTCATCAGTTTGGATTTTAATACTAACAGCTGGATAGAAGAAAAAACAATCTTTGGGAACCTGCCATGGTCTATCTTCTCCATGTTGTCGGCCAAATCCCAACAGAAGGATTCTTGATAACCACTTAGCCAAGAGAAAGGCAGATCGTATCACTTAATTGAATGTCTCACCTTTTGCCACTGAAAGTCACTTTGACCCTGGTGGGCCACTGAGAAGCAACGCTGGGGGCCAGGGCGAGTTTTCTCACAGTAGTATCTTTCTTACCTACTTTGGCTCGTCTCCCTGGGTAATCTCTTTCAACAGCAGATTATGGGGTGCAGTTGGTGGCAGTGCTCAGTTTAACAAGCAAATACATGTCAGCTTGATAAATAAGACATTGGTGTCAGGCCTTTATTAGTAACGAAGAGGTGTACGGCTCCAAGAACAGAGCTTCTGTATTGTTCACTTCGGTTTGCACTGTTCTGTTTGGTAACTGGCTTTCCAAATCCAGATAGAATCTTCTCTTTCAGTTCCACCCAGGCTCAGTCCTGCATCCACAGCTATGGAGTCAAGATTCCGTAAAAAAACAGACCTCAAGACTCTCTAAACCTTTGCTCTTTTTTTTTAACTTATAAAATGAAGATCGTAACAGAACCAGTTATACCAGCTTACGGTTAAAATTCAATGGTGACACAAATAGACCAACTAGCAGAGATAACACACAGCTTATATTTAATAAATGGCATCTATGAATAATGTTCTTTGGACACAGAGATGCCTACAATGTAAAGAGCACGATTTTCTTGACTGTGAAAGCAGCACTTATTTGTCGGGCTGAGAAAAATTGGAAACCGTACACAGGAATTCTATAGAAGATGGATTAGTTACTTTTCTTGCAGCTATAACGTCATGCCTGAGAAAAGCAGCTTAGGAAGGAAGGGTCCACTTTGGCTCAGAGTGCGAGGCCTGTCACAGCAGGGAAGATGTGCAGCAACAGGCGTCGCTAGCTGTGGCTATGGGAGCCTGAGGTAGCTGATCACATGGCATCCAAGCCCTGAGAAATGCATGCTGGTGCATGCTGCTTGCTTTCTCATTTGCAGTCAGTCTGAGACTCCAGGCCAAGGCACAGAAGACCACATTTAGAGTGAGCCTTCTCTCAGTTAAACCCTCTAGAAATGCCCTCACAGACTCACCCACTTATTTGTTCTTCCTGTGGTGCTAAATCCTGACAAGATGACGATGAAGATTCACTGTCACAGATGAAGACAAAACTCTCGGGTTTACTGTTATTGGTGGAGCTTTGTGGAAGAATGTGGCTAAGTTCTGCAGTCGGGGGGGCTTTTCCTGCCAACTCTTCCAAATCTGCCTCGAGGAACACCAGAGCAAGGCTTGTGTTGGGAGCAGACATCATTGGTGATGTTGTGTGGCAGAGATAATGATTGCCAAGTGCTCCCAGCCTTCTAATGGAGGAGCATTGCCCCATGAAAAGCATTCATGAAAGAATTCATATTCTTCCCACCCCAGTCAGATAGCTTACTCCTCTACCTACCCTGGAAAGGAATAAGTATGGTCAGGCAGAGAGGCTCAATGAAATTCTAGTCATGGAAATCCCCTCAGAAGAATGAAGAAGTGTTTATTCCCCATAATAATGTTCATCATATATAAATGTAAGAATGCACAAAAGAACAAAAATTTGATTATTTAATGTATATGAATTATTCACATGACTATTTTATGTTTACATTTTTAAAAAATGACACTATATGAAAGTGTCCTATAATATATAATGTCCCTTGTGTGGCTGCATAGACTCTCCCAGGACAATGCAATACCTTGGACCCTTGAGTAATAGGAACTTCATGAGGGATTCATAAGGATGTCTGGGGCATTTAAAGAAGTCACTGAGGCCTGATGTGACAAATGGAATAAGTATATGACTTGGGAACCCAAAGCACCAGATGAAGCAAGAAGACAAGAGCTTCTTGCTCACTCAAGCCAGAGTTTGATAATCTTGTGTTTACATCATTCCTAAAACAAAACACTAGAAACCTGCCCAAACCCAGAGTTGAACAGCACATGCTTTTCTCTGTAGTCCAATGCTCAGCCCTTGTCATTGTTCATGGTTTCCAGTGTTCTGACTCTCCTCAAAAGACAAAAGAGGGAGGCAGTGGGGCCTGAGATTTGTACAAACACCCAGAAAATAAGTATCACATTTCCATATATTCTGTGAGAGCACTGTTACCTTGACAGTAAAACTTGAAAAAAATCAGCTCAATAAACAGATATAAACCCAACAAACATGTCACCATCACCCCAGTGACAACAGATGTGCAGAAAATCCAAAATTGCCAGAAAACACAAGAAGGCAAAAATACTTAAATGGCTAGTAGAGTTTATTCCAGAAATACAAGACTATTTCAGCCTGGTGTGGGGTTGCATGCCTATAATTCTAGCATATAATTCTAGCATTCTGGGAAGGTACTGGAAGAGCCAGAGTTCAAGGACAGTCTGGTCTACATGAGCCCTTGTCTTCTCCCCTCCCTCCACAATCATATTCCGATATTAACAAAATCCCAGAATTTACTCCATCAGGAAATCAGAGGAAGAAAAGTCTATGATCAAAAGCTCTTTGTAAAATTCAAGACGGCTTTTGGCTAAAACTAACCTACCTTACACTAAATTTAACACCCTTAGTACTAAGTGTGGCGGTACATACCTGTAGCCTCAGCACTTGGGAGACTAGAGGATTATGAATTTGGTGTCAATCTGGGCTACATAGCAATATTTTGTCCAAAAACAGCCCAAAGCAAAACAAAACAAAACCTAACCAATTAACCTACCAACCAACCAACCAACCAATCAATCAACCAATCAACCAGTCAACCAACCAACCAACCAACCAACCAACCAACCAACCAACCAATCAATCAACCAATCAACCAGCCAGCCAACCAACCAACCAACCAACCAACCAACCAACCAAACAAACAAACAAACAAACAATTAACCAGCCAACCAATCAACCAATCAACCAACCAATCAGCCAACCAACTTTAGTAAAACCTTAGTAAAATGGGATTATAAAGCTTTTACTTTGTATGATAAGGAATAGTTTGTTTTGGCTATTAGCAATGCCATAACTAATAGTGATTAATTAAGGACAAAGCAAAGAGATATACTATTACCTGTATAGCCTCATACTGTTGTGGTTCTGTTACTATATTAAAAAGAAAAGCAATAAGTTATAACTCTCTGAAGAGAAAATTGATTAGACATGAAAATTATGAATTTAGAATAAAACCAAAGAAACCCACTTAAAAACTATTAGTCCTGCTAGGTGTAGTTACATATGCCTGTAATCCTAGCAACTGGGAGGCTGAGGCAGGAGAATCAGGAGTTCAAAGCAAAACTCAGCTACATAGCAAGTCTGAATCCAGCCTGGGGGCTACCTGAGACCTTGTCTCAAACATACAAACAAATAACAAACTATTCAAACAACTAAATGACTAGAACAAAGAAGAGACATACAATTGGCCAGAGCTGGATCAGTGAACAAATGTTTGTGTCTGTCTGTCTGTTTGGAAATGTTTTGGAAATTCTGCTGCAGAGATAGTCTTGTCAAGAACATTGTTTACTTTCTAATGTGGAGAGGTTAAAAAAGAAAGCAACGTAAGTTTAGAGTGTGATAAGTACTGTGTAGTGGGTGGGAGGGGTGGGGAGAGGCAGGAAGATGATGACAAGATGCCATTTGAGTGGAAACTAAAGGATAAGAAGAAGCCGGACTTGAGCAGAAGGAGGAAAGGAAGAGCATATCCCCAAAGGGACATAGGTTTGAGTAAAATGTGGGTAAGGTGTAGACAGATGCTGTCTCTGCAATCTACATCACCTTCATGCAAGAAATAATCCACTGTCCAGATGCTGTGACTTAGGGACTAAAGGCCTCAACTACCATATGTCAGGTCATATGTCAGGTTCCTGGAACACAGAATTAAAAAAAGTCTACTAGCTGTCCTCATGGAGTGTGCATTCCTGCAGGAAGAGGTAGATATGTAGTCCCCAAGTGTGATTAGTGCCATGAAGACAACTAGCGAGACAAAAGTGACAAGTCCTGGAAGGAGGGGAGGACACTCCTTATATGAAGTGGCCAGGAAGTCGACTCTGAATTGACAAATAAGTGGCCGTATGAAGGATGTCTGGATCCAACCTTGAGACAGCCAGGAGAAGGGCTAGGCGGATCTCTGTGAGTTTGAGGCCAGCCTGGGCTACCAAGTGAGTTCCAGGAAAGGCTCAAAGCTACACAGAGAAACCCTGTCTTGAAAAACCAAGAAGAAGAAGAAGGAGAAGGAGAAGAAGAAGAAAGTACCTAGACACCTTGGCAGGAGAGAGATGGGCATACTCTAGGCTACTGTTTATAGACCTTGGTAAACAAACATCAAAGAAGACTGGAGACTCACACATGAGCCTGATAAGACAAGTAACCAAGGCCAGAGAGATTAGATCTTGTCTTAAGGGCATGGGCTTGGAGTTGGGAGTCCTGTGTTCTAACTCTAGATGTGTGACTAGGCTGGCAATCTCACCTCGTCATCTGCCAGGTAAGGGTGGTGGTGGAGCCCACCTCAGAAGGTTATGGAATGAATCTGATGATGTAAAGGGAGAAGGGAGAAGGAATGGGAAAAAGAGGAGGTAAGGGAGAAGAGAGGGATGGGAGAGGAGAAGAGAGGGAGGTAAGGAGAGAGAATGACTCTCCCCAGTCAGGAGGCCAACTGGATTCTGTTCCACTGTCCCTCACACTGCCGCCACAGCTTGCCAATTCTGGGATAAGGAAGGCACTCTAGATGTGTCTTTGACTCCAAGTAAAAAGAACTCTCATCTCTAAGAGGAACTTACCCTAAATCATTTGTGATGCTGGGGTTAAAACTGTTTTAAATAGAAATTGTAGTATGATACCAACATTGTGAAAGAAAAAGGTGGTATAATCATACCTACCTAAAGACTGTTCCATGTTGGAATATCACCCTGAAGTTCTCTACAGTGCTGTATGTGGGTGTGTGTGTAAAGACTGTTCCCATATTTGACTATCACCCTGACATTCTCTACAGTGCTGGGTGTGGGCGTGTGTGTGTGTGTCTGTGTTATCTCTGTGTGTGTACAGTGTGGGAGATGGAATGTTCCATTTTTCTTTCCTCATACACAGTGATCTCTAATTAACTGGATCATTGCAATTAATACACCACTTACCTCTAATCTAATGGTGGTTCAAACTAAGCCAGAAGTTTTATTTTCTTCATTGTGCAATTTAAAGAGAATTTGCTAGCGTCATTGGATGTTTTTTCATTTTGATGAAAAAAAGCACAAGGTTTAAAACTAGATAAAAAATATCATCTGTTTGATGTGATTAACTCAGTAGCAAAACTGTACATGGCTGTAGCTATAGTCACAGCTGAATACATGCATACAGAGTAGTTAAAGGGGGCATGCATTGAGAAAGCCGTTTCATATCACTACTGAAAACCTCTGTAGACTCCCCAGTTTAGCTGGATTTAAATGTTTTAAAACTTCATAGAGGGTACTGCATTCTAATTTATTTAAATGTATGTGTGTGTGCACATGCACACATATATGTATGTGTGCATATGCCATGGCGTACATGTATGTGGCAAACACCTCTATAAGCTGAGGCATCTTGCTTAACTGTTTTAGAGAACTTTAAAGTGTTTTTACTTTTTAAAACAATGTTTTGCTACACATCCCAAACCTTAAACTTGTAGCAACCCTCCTGTCTCAGATTCCCCAGTGCTGGGATTACAGGCCTGTGTCATCACCCCCAGCCTGAATTTCAATTAGTGATAGTTTTCATAGTGCCTGGTACCTAACCAGCATTCTATGGCATCCATTCTTGGAGCAATTTTCCTTCTGGAGACTGAGCCTGTTTCTGTATCTTATTAGAAGACAGTGGCCCCCGATACCCTGTGTGTGCATCAGGTTACACCTTGCAAACAAATCTTTTGTTTGATGTTGGGGCATCTAGTCATCATTTAAAGAGAGCAGGACAAGCGAGAGCCCCCCTCCTGGAGTGGAGGGAAGAATGCCAAGCTTGCTCTCAACAAGACTATAGAGTTCTAGGCAGCTAACTTCTTCAATAATCACAGCTTCTATTTGTTTGCACATATAATGCCTACCTATTAAGGTTGCCTTTGCCTCTATGAGTCTACCACCTGAATAACTTGGAATGTATATGGCTAGTGGGAAGAGAGGACCAAGTCCCATGTTTCTTTTATACCGCATGTAGAGAAAGGGAGAAGTGGAGGGCGGTGAAAGGAAGTGTTAATTTAGAAGATGAAACTCAGGTCCTTTCAGGTCAAAGCAATGTCCACCCAGGAAGAAAGGAGTGAAATTGAATGCTGTGCTTTCCTTTCCACATCTGTAGCCTTCTCACTGGTCCCAACAGTTTCTTTGCAACCTCCAATTAGCTGGACCATTGCACTTAATTAATATGCCACTTACATCTCGTCAAATGTTGACTAACACTGACCCGGAAGACTTTTATCTCCCCGTGACCTTTTTCTCTAATCCAGTGTCTTATGTAGATTGGCCCTGAGCATTATGTGTCTGAAGACAACCTTGCTCGTTCTGAACCCTGTGCCTCCATTTCCCAAGTACTAGGATTACAGGCATGTACTGCCGTGCCAGGTTTGTGTGGTGCTAAGAATCAAACCCAGGGCTTCCTGCATGCTAGGCAAGCACTCTGCCAACTGAGCTGTATCCCCAGCCTTGTCCATGATTTCTAAATTAATGTACATGAACATTCCCTTTTTCATTTAGGAGTCTAGGTCTTAAACTAGATACAATTACTGTTCCTTTGATGTGGACTAGAACCACAACTGGAGTTCTTCAGTACTGTGGAATTTGTGTAGGCAAATTCCTATTTCCACTGAACAGGGCTGGGCAACTGTGTGTCTTATTCCCAGGTTCATCATCAGGGCTGAGCTCAGGTCTACCTCTGCTGATCAAGGCCTCTATAACGTAACCTAGAAGAACTCTAAGCCCTGTGCTTTTGTTCCCTTGTTTCTTGTATTCCTCATTTCTTCTGATTCATGAGGCAAGCTTCAAACACACCCCAACTGTACACATGTCTCGGTCTTCCCATCACCTGGTTTATGGCATCGGTTGTTTTCCTTGTTAAATATGTTGTTTCACGCTGTTGACGGTTTAGTGCCAGCTGACAATTTGGATGACACATACGTTGTAAGCCCTAAAGCTGAGCTCTGGAGCCACAGGAGTGCCCTGCAATGGGGGTGGGATGGGGGGCTTCCCCGGGGAGCAGAATATTCCTGCTGCACACGAAAACATGCCAAATGCACTTGCTGTCCCTCTGACTTAGACTGTCTTATATACGTGTTAATTTAAAAATGTTTATTTTTTAATGTACATGTATATGCCTGAATGAGTTTATGCATATCATCTGTATGCACATGCAGTGGATGCCAGAAGAAGACGTCAGATCCCTTGGAGCTGGAGGACTACTTCTGGGAATTTATTCCACTGTCAGATCTGGGAATGGAACTCGGGTTATCAAGCTTTCAAGACAAATCCATTTATAGGCCGAGCGATTTCTATGACCTTGTTCAGTTTTTAAAATTTGTATTTATTTATCGTGTGTGTGATTATGTATCTGTATGTGTGGGCATGCCACAGCACTCATGTGGAGATCAGAGGACAACTGGTGGCTCTTGGTCCCTGTTTCTACCATGGGCCTGGAGACTGAACTCAGGTGTCAGGCTCGGCAGCACGCTCCTTTATCTACTGAGTCATCTTGCCAGCCCCGGAGCGTTCATTTTAAGCACAAATGAACTGGAATAGACTAATTTCTAGGTCTTGCTAAACCCCATTAAGCTAATTATTATGTTGACAAAAATATGTTAGTGCTTTAATTAACTTTGTTAGACTTCCAATGGTTACAAGATGATATGTATCATTCCAGACATTCTTCTGGTCCCGGGGTTGACCAGACAAACTTGAAAATTAATAACATATCCCGACTAATAGTCACAGGGGAGAAAAATGCACCTAACACATTAAGAGATACAAACTAGGAGAGGTCTCCTCAAGATTGACTCAAGCAGTCATGTAAATTTACAGCTGCACGGGGCACAGTCCAAGCTTATAAATGAGGATTTACACAGTCCGAGGCCCTGATACTTCTGGCTGTAAGTATTGGAATCCAATCAGTCTTTTTCCCTCCAGAGCCATGCTGTACAAGGCACATGAAATCAGAGGTGAACTATGGAAGGAGGAAGGGGGTGGAAGGGGGGAGGTAGGGGCTGTGGAGCTACAGGAAGAAGCTGGACAAGAAAAAGGTATTGTGAAAATGCCCATTACTTGGTATGCTGATTTAAAAAAACCAATTAAAAAGTTATATTCTACTATCTCTAGATTTTAGATATGATAGTTACAAAAGTTATGGAAACTCCAGTCCTTTTCCCATTTGTATAAATACTTGAACACAGAATCATAGGTCCTCTATACATCTTCCTTGTTTGCCTTTAAGGGGTAGTAAACTGCAATGACCCAGGAAACACCACTCACACCCTGCATCCACTTCTGGGGCAGCCATTTATTCATTCATTTCTCTAGGTTAATAGCTATTTTTTGTTCACACTTTCATTCCACAGACACTTATTGGGCTTCTGTCGGGGTCTGCCCTCTATCTGACCTTGGTTTCTTTTGTCTAATTCTGGTTTTACTTTAATTTCCTCCAAACTCCTGCCTTGATCATTTTAAGCAACTTTTGGCCTTTATTGCTTACACCTCCTTTTTTCTTTTTTTTTGAAGGGTGTCTTCTATACTGATTTAGGCTATCAAGTAGTTTTCTAGAAATATAGTTTTCTTGGGCTAGGGAGGTTTTCTCCTATGTAATTCATTATATTCTCACTTCAGTGAAAATAGCTTTAACACAAAATGGATTATATTGGAGCAGTGGGATAAAAAAATTAGAAATCGCCGGGCGTTGGTGGCGCACGCCTTTAATCCCAGCACTCAGGAGGCAGAGGCAGGTGGATCTCTGTGAGTTCGAGGCCAGTCTGGGCTACCAAGTGAGCTCCAGGAAAGGCGCAAAGCTACACAGAGAAACCCTGTCTCGAAAAACCAAAAAAAAAACCAAAAAAAAAATTAGAAATCTAACACATATTACAATTATTATATAAATCATATATAAATTCCAAAGTTAGTTTAAAATCAATTTCCATGTCTATATGGTTTTCATTTGGGGGTGCTTACTTGTTTTGGAACTAGGCAGAAGTAGTAGTTATACCACATTGTGAGTATACTAAATGTCATTGAATATTTTACTTAAAAATGAATAATTATATGGAAATGTGAATTATACTCAAATAAAAATTGTTTTGATTGCATTTCATCATTTTTGTCCCTGTTGATAAAATTATAGACATTACCCAACTGGTTGTATATAGAATAGTTCAATATAACCTCAGTACATTAAACAGTCCACTGTTATTTACTCAGCCTTCCTGAAGTATGAAGCATACATAGGCTGAGTTCATCAGGATAGTATCAAGCCAAAAGCACGGGAAACACTGTGTTCTGTTCTCAGTTCAGCCTGCTTGCTCCACGTGAGCCTGAGTGCTACACAGCTAGGTTTCCACACGTGTGTGGAGGGCGCCTCTAATAAACTCTGACAACCACAAGGAACAAGACTTCCTCATGGGCTGACCTGGGGGAAGCAAAGGCTGTTTCTAGGAGTCACAGATAATAGATTTCAGAGAAAGGGAGAAGATGGTTGGGCTTCCAAAGGGTGCTGGGAAGTCTATCAGGCCATCATTCATGAGAGAATATACATTTCAGATGTACCTGGTGGTTAGATCAGAATGGATATTCTAGTTGCAGTCAACCTGTTTTAGATTTCTGAAAAGAGACTTTCCATCAAAAAATGTGGGGCTGACCCTTTTTGCTAATTAAGGAAAATCTCTTTCTTTTCAATTCATCCTCCCTCACTTCTGATCTATTTGCATTTTCTATATTGGTCTTGAGTATAGTATTATTGAAAATCAGAACTGAGAGAGATTTTCCTAATGAGGTCTGAACCCACTTCTGTTCTAAGTAAGTCTTGGTCTACTGATGATAGGGTGGGGCTATTGAGAAGAGGACTTCAGTATTAAGAACAGAATACTGAAACAAGATGGTTAGGAAAGTGGTGTGCATGTGGATGTGGAGGAGATGGAGAATGCCAATCTCTGAGGGTCTTGAGACCCCAGTATCAAGGGTCAGTTGGTAATACAAGAAGCCACGACTATCTGTGGTCAAAGAGGAAACTCAGAATCAGGACAAAATCAATTTGAGACTAAATGGGGAAGAAAAATCTCAAGTAAAGATCTTTAAATGTACAGGAAATTTGTGTATAATGAAGCAGATTTTGGATATCACAAAACAAACAAGTTAGATAATTGGCTGAGCTGGATGGAGCTTTATCACTGGGACAGACTTAAAGAGGAGGTCATTCAGTCAGAAGGGGGTTCCCCTTTTGGGAGAATATCTTTTGAGAGATAGCAAAGAATGATGGGGGTCTCAAGACAGCAAATGATTTCCAGGAGGAGGATACTAGGTCAATCATCCCTCAAATTCCAGATGGGGTGTGATGATGAAACACCCTGACAAGGACTTCTGGGTTGAGAAACTTTCCCTGCCAATGACTTTCAGGCATGGTTTGCAGGGTTAATTGGTCACAAAGGCAGTGACCCTGCTGTGGGGTCTTCCCAGGGGAGTCTCAGCGGCTGAGCAGTACTGAAGTTTCCAGTGACTGGGAAGCAGATAGCAGAGCAGAGAGGACTGTTCTTACCAACAGTCAGGCTGCATGGTACAAATCAGGACAGTTGTGCTGCTTGCACGCTCCCTGGTTTGTGCTCTTTAGTTTTTCCCCCTGCTGTCTTCCTATACCCCTTCTGAGCCTTGCTCCATTGTAACAGTTATCATGAATCCTTTTGCATCTGCTCTAACCAGCTTGCCTCAGTTTTCCAGTAGCGTTTTATGTCTTTGACCAGTGTCACTTAACTTACTGTCAAATTATTCACCAAGATTTTCCAGAGATTTTTTTAATTCAGCCTTTCTCTAGAGATTATGAAATGTCCTTAATGTTAAGCCTTTGGAGGCAGTTTGCCTGCTACACACTCAGCTGAGACTCATTGTGTATGAAGCCTTTCCCCTCCCTTCCTCTTATGATTCACTCCCGCCTGGCAACAGCCTTCCTCAAAACTCATCCATCCAGGTCTTCACTGTTGAGCAGAGAATTCTTCACGGCACTTGGGGTTCACTCTCTCCCTTAGTTACAGATGAAACTCTGAAGCAGAGACCCAGATTAATCAGTTCTTATTAAACTCGTATACTCTGACCCAAGTTCCATGCTTTCATACCACTCATAGTTTTTTGTTTTGTTTTGTTTTTGTTTGTTTGTTTTAAGTTTAGAAACCTTTGAAAGTATCTTCATTCATCCTCCCAGAATATAGCGATCTTAAGTTATGGCCACCCAGAAGTCATCACACCAAGGGTCAAAAGAAGGAGACTAGAACTAAAGATAAAAACAGAAACCCCCTGAAATATAAATCTGCTCACGTCCAGAAGAACATCAGCTGTGCCAGACAACAGATACAACACAAACATGAAAAGCTACGGAAAACGGAAGGCCTAGAGATTTCTCTTTGCTCCCTTCATTATCAATACGTCATTCATTTTCTCTGAAGTATTGAAAGAAGGGAAAGAAGAAACAATCCCACAGTCCCATGCTGGAAACAGTCAATACTAACACTGAACATCAGCTTTTCAATGAGAGTATTTTAAAGGCGATAAAATAAAAATCAGAACCAAAAAATAAGAATTTAGAAAATAAGAATTGTTTTTTTTAAACTTACTTGGCTGTATAATAAATGTTTTCTGGTTTTTAGTGTAGGAGAAATACAGAACCAACCAGAAGAAGGAAAAAGATCATTTCCCCTCATTTACTGTCCAAAGTACCTTACAAAGAAAAAATCGTTGCTTCAATACATGACTGTCAGAGCATCAGACAAGTGAAACTCATGCATGTCATTGCTGGTACTTACATCCTGGCGGCTGGCAGTGACGGTGTGACCGGCATGGTGGCTCAATATGCTAACAATTATTTTGTTTCTCTTGGCTCATATATATATTCTCTTCTCATTTGCATACATAATGACCCAAACGCCAGGCAATGACCCACTTTCCTCACAGGGTGATTTATCAGTGTGAGGAATTCCTCCCCTTCACTAATCTTGTATACCTCCACCCATGTTGCCTCAAACAAGGCTGAGACACCTGCCAGCTGCCTTCCCTTAAACCAA
>CABHPR010131223.1:16154-57216 GCA_902168415.1 Peromyscus melanophrys | reverse complement strand
TTTCTCCCTATCCCCATGGTGTCTCCCTCTATCAAGTATCTCTTTCATTGCTCTCCCACTCTGTCCCTGTTCCAGCTTGACCATCCCACTCCCATAAGTTCTCATACCCCACCCCCTACCTTATATTGCTTCCACTCACCCCAATTTACTCAGGAGATCTCATCTCTTTCCCCTTCCCAGGGTAATTTATACATCCCTCTAAGTGTGCTCCTTGTTAGCTAGCTTTTCTGGAGCTGTGGGTTGTAGTATGGTTGTTCTTTGCTTTACATCTAGTATCCACTTATGAGTGGATATATATTCCATATTTGTCTTTCAGAGTCTGGTTTATCTCACTCAGGATGATGTTTTCTAGTTTCATCCATTTGCCTGCAAATTTCATGATGTCATTTTTTTCTACTGCTTAGTAGCACTTGATGGTATATATGTATCACATTTTTTTTATCCATTCTTCTGTTGAGGGGCATCTAAGTTGTTTCCAGGTTCTGGCTATTACAAATAATGCTGCGATGAACATAGTCAAGCAAATGTCCTTATGGTATAGTTGAGCATTCCATGGTTATATGATCAAGAGTGGTATCATTGTTTCTTGAGGGAGGTTGATTCCCAATTTTCTAAGAAAGCATCATATTGATTTCCAAAGTGGCTGTACAAATTTGCATTCCCACCAACAGTGGAGGAATATTCCCCTTGCTCCACATCCTCTCTAACATAAGCTGTCAACAGTGTTTTTGATCTTATCTCAGAGTTGTTTTGATTTGTATTTCCCTGATGATGAAGGATGCTGAGCAATTCCTTAAATGTCTTTTAACCATTTGAGGTCTTTCCATTGAGAATTCTCTTTTTACCTCTGTGGCCCATTTTTTAATTGGACTTTTTGGTATTATGATGTCTAGTTTCTTGAGTTCTTTATATATTTTGAAGATTAGCCCTTCATCAGATGTGGTGTTGGTGAAGATCTTTTTCCATTCTGTAGGCTATCATTTTGTCTTATTTACAGTGTCCTTTGCCTTACAGAAGTTTCTCAGTTTCAAGAGATCTCATTTATTACTTGTTGCTCTCAGTCTGTGCTATTGGTGTTATAGTTAGGAAGTGGTCTCCTGTGCCAATGTGTTCAAGGCTACTTCTTACTTTCTCTTCTATCAGTCAGTGTAACTGGTTTTATATTGAGGTCTTTGATCCACTTGGAATTGAGTTTTGTGCATGATGATAGATATGGATCTATTTGCAATCTTCTACATGTTGACATCCAGTTATGCCGGAGCCATTTGTTGAAGATGCTTTCTTTTTTCCATTGTATATTTTTGGCTTATTTGTCAAAAATCAGGTGTTCATAGGTGTGCAGATTAATATATATAATTCTGTATGTTTAGTGGTTTGATTGTTATATGGCAAAGGGACTTTTTTTGGAGGGTCTAGTCTGTTTGGTGTTCTGTAAGCTTCTTGTATCTTCATAGGCATTTCTTTCTTTAGTTTGGGAAAGTTTCTTCTATGATTTTGTTGAATATATTTTCTGTGCTTTGAGTTGGTATTCTTCTCCTTCTTCTATACCTATTATTCTTAGATTTGGTCTTTTCATAGTGTCCCAGATTTCCTGGACATTTTGTGTTATGCCTTTTTTGGCTTTCGTGTTTTCATTGACTGTTGAATCTATTTCCTCTATTGTACCCTCCACACCAGAGATTCTCTCTTCCATCTCTTGCATTCTGTTGGTTATCCTTATAACTGTAGTTCCTGTTTGTTTACTTAGATTTTCCATTTCCAGGATTACCTCAGTTTGTGTGTTCTTGATTGCTTCTATTTCAATTTTCAGTTTTTGAACCGTTTCCATTACCTGCTTGGTTGCTTTGTCTTGGTTTTCTTTAAGGGATTTACTGATTTCTTCCATTTTTTTGTTTGTGTTTTCCTCACTTTCTTTAAGGGAGTTTTCATTTCCTCTTTAAAGGTCTCTATCATCTTCATAAAGTCATTTTTAAGATCATTTCCTTCTGCTTCTTCTATGTTTGATGTTCAGGTCTTGCTGTTGTAGAACCACTTAGTTCTGGTGGTCCCATATTGCTCTTTATGTTGTTGACTGTATTCTTGCACTGGCATCTACCCATCTCTTCCTCCAACAGGTGCAAGAGGTGTCTGTGTCTGAGGAAGCTGTTCTTGCTCCAATCTGTACTGGCTGTGTCTGTGATTCAGGAGTCCACTCTTGGTCCAATTGGAGCTCTTGGTCCAATCAGAGCTGGAGGATTTTGTGTCTCACGTCAATGATTCTTTGAGGATAAAAACAGGAAATGAATTTTCTTGAAGAGGAAAGGTAGGCTTGGGGGATCTACATAATTTTTTTTATTTTTAATTTTGACAGTGGACAGAATTCCTTTGAAGTAAAATTGCCAATATATACAAAATACTCTAATTCTAGTAGCAAAGGAATTAAGCTAAATAACCAACAAATGGGATATAGTTAAGCTAAAAAGCTTTTGTACAGCAAGGAGGTATGATCAATCATCTTAAGAGGCATCCAATAATGAAAGAAAAATACCTGTGCAGCCATACATATGACAAAGGAGTACTATCTATAAAGTACAAATAACTCAAAACATTAAACACCAAGAAAATAAACAACTCAATTTAAAATGGGCTGTTGGATTGACAAAATATTCTCAAGAAAATAAAAACAAATGATTAAAACTACTTTTATTTTAGAAATGCTTTTTTAATACTTGCAACCTGCTTAACGATCAGACAGTTACCTTCTAAAACCTCCTTCATCTTATCCCCCTCAGGATGGCTAAGTTCAAGAAAATAAAGGGCAACAAATGCTGCCAAGCATACGTGGAAAGGAAAACCGTCAAATACTATTGGTGGGAGTACAAACTGGTGTAGACATTACCAAAATCACTGCCAGTGAATTATGCTATATTGGTTCCACTACTTTTTAATTATGCACTGGCTATTCCGAGGTAGCCCACATTAACCTTGAAATCATGATCCTCTTGAATGAATAGCTTCAGTCCTTGACAAGCACTAATAATTTTATTTTATTAAAGGGTTAGTTTCTGAAACATAGAAAATTTTAGGATAGGCAGTTACATTTTAATTCATGTAATTCCAGAATAGTTTTTACGTGGAAGGCTTTCATAATAAATGATTCTAAGATGCAAAGTATCTTCTCACATTACTAGAAAAAGGAGACATAGTTTCAATGAAAACTTTCTGATCTTCTGGCTTTTAAAAATTTTATCTCCTCTTTCACAATGTTCCCTGAGCTTTGGGTGTAAGAGTTGTTTTGTATTGTATCCATTAGGACTGAACTCCTCCTTTCTGCATTTAAATTGTGTTGGTATTTCCTAGTGGTTTCTATCTGTTGCAGGAAAATATTCCTTGATGAGGAATGAGAACTACACTTATATATGATTATTAGGACAAACATTTATAGAATGAGAGTTTAGTAAAGTAATGATTGTATATGCTCCTGGTAATATCAGAACATAATGTCTCCCTAACATGACTGCTCAAGCATGATCTGAATAAGAACAACACCAATGGACACAATAAGTTGGAATAGAAAAAAAAAAGTTCATGAGGCCTTATCCCAGTACAAAGTCTATAGGCAACAGAGAAATGCTGGGAAATAAAGAGGTGATTTTCCACAGAGAAGAGCACACTAAATTATTGTCCAGTGCCTAATGGTCAGCCCATGAAACATAACTACAAGTGAGATTATATGGACTAAGCCAGTGATATTTAATATAAATGTATATATATATAAATGTATATATATATATATATATATATATATACATACATACAAGCAAGCAATAACAATTAGTGAAAAAAGAGGACATTAATTTGAAGGAAAAAAGGGAGGGCTATGTGGGAGGGTTTAAGGGAGGAAAGAGAAGGGAGAAATGTTATATTATAATCTCATATACAATTAAAAAGTAGTTTCCCCAAAGAAAGCAGAAAAATTTTTTCTAGGTAAATTAGAGTAATGTTAATATAAATTTTGTACAAACCAAATTCAACTGAAAACCAACTGAAGTGTTAGCTAGGATTTTGTTTTATTTCTTTATAATCATCCAGGACTCAAGAGTTGGAAATGGATTTTACCATGTCTTTCTCTTCTCATCAAAGATTCATTAGCAGTTTCGTTTGTGTTTGTGTTTGCTTTCCATTTGTGACACTGGCCTAAGGAGTCTATTCTAAATAAATTCTAAAGTAAGACAATTATGCACATTCTTATTGCTTTTTTTCATAAATCACATGTTGTAGTTTTACCATATGCTCTTCGCATTTTCTTATGTTCATTATAATAGCCCTCAAATGGAATGCCTTAGGGGAGCCCTTAAGTTTTTGGTAATTTCTTCATTCCCATGAGAAACAATAACAACTTTTAATAGTATGTGTATTACATCTTTTGCATCAGAAGTTAACTCCAGGGAGTCTATTCCCTTTGAACCAAAGCACATATATACATGAATAAGTCTTCTGCATGTTATAATTATCTCACATTTATTTTCATGTCAAGGGTTCTTTGCTTTTGACTCTCCTTTATGCAAAGATAAGTTTGAATTTCAACCCCGCTGTCTATTGAACAGTCTTTGACTGATTTTACACACCATTTCAAAAGTAAGGCCCTTTGACTGTTCTAATTTTGGTTTGGAATCATGATAATGAATGACAGTTCTATATTGGGTGGTCACTGCTTTCCTTATAAGCTGATTTTGAATATATGTTTTCCTTCCATGAATAAGCTGAATTTGTTTATTTGATCCTTCCATTCACACATTGTTTAAATCAGTTACTTTTCAGTTAGCAGGGATTTTTTTTATTTTTTGAAATTATTATATTTACATCATTTCTCCCTTAGCCTTACTCCCTCTGAATCTTCCTATATTATCCCACATAAGAAGAATTTTAGTGTGATAAACTCATCAAGTTACAGAGCTAGATGAGTTGTAATTTAGTCATCAGTTCAAACCTCTTAGTCTACATTTCTATTTCTTCTTCTACATGAAACTCAACTTTGTTGTAGAACTTCATAAACCAGTGTGTTCATTCAAAAGGCTATTCTTCATAAAGAAATAATTGTAATCTAAATAATCAGTCTCTCTCTATATATATATATATAACTTATAGTAATAATTGAATTATATATATTATTCAATTATTACTATAAATAACCTAAATGTAATGTTTCTGTCTTTTTATTGCTGTATCAATCCTCTTACAATATGATTCTTTTTATAAGTTTTACACACTATAAAGAAAGGGATCCCAGAATTAAAGGATGTTCAATCTAGCATGATTATCAATTAATTTATCCTTTAGCAATTACACTACAACTAATATATTTAAAACACTTATTCACATTGTAACTGGTTTATAGGGATCAAGAGGCAATTTAGTTAACTGGGTCCTTTGTGGAAAATCCTCCACCATGCAGGAAAAGTCAAAAGTTTGAGAGGAAATGTCTACTAATAGGAAGATATCTATAGTTAGACAGAAAAGATACAATGTACTCTAAAATATGCATTTCAGAATGAATGCAAAGGTTAATTATTTCTTTGTTTTTGTAGGTCTCTTTTACTTTATGTGATTATATTATTTTTAAAACAACACCAATTAAACATCAGATTCCTGAGACTAAATACAGTATTTTTTATCAAATATTAAACACTAATTTTATGTTATTTTTTATGATTCTTTGTTGCTACAGGTCAAAGCATCCTTTGATACCATTTACAGAAGGGGAAATTCTCAGAACCCATTGCTTCTGACTATCCTCTAAGGACCCCTTTGGGGGTTCTTCCTTCTAATAGTCTGCTTTCTATAACACCTCAAAAACAAAGACAACATGTCTCAGCTGTAAAGCACTTGTCTAACATGAATGAAGTCTTGTGTACAATACCTCTCCCACATTGTATAGACATGTAGAATAGTAACTAATTTTGACAGCATATGTAGGATACCATCCCAATACTACTCTATAATTTACTATTTATGTAGGAGCTGTATATTGATACCAGAGTCCTGAGCAAATTAAGTAACTGCTACGTCATTGAGTTTCATCCCCAATAAATAGTCTTATTATTTTTGAAGAGACACTAGTTGATATATTAGGTGTATTGATATATTCCAAATTAAACATTATTATAGTAAAAACTGTGTAGTATTAAGGACAATTTGAATGAAAATGCATGTTGAATTTTCAAACTTATTTCTTGAAGGTTAATAAATTAGGATTTACCTGTTGAAACCAGTAACTTAAATTTAACTTCCTGTATATGTACATAATTGCATGTAAATGGATCCCTCAGCTATGAATCTAATATTTTTTAAATGTATGAAAACAATTTATGGAAGAGGCAAATGTTATGTTTCAGGAAATTATAGATTCCTTAGCTATGTTTACTAGCAGGATAACCAAAGAGCGAATTCTCCAATACAGATAATATATCTAGATTGGAATTCCTAAGATATTTCTGCTGTACTATTACTGCCAATTTATCCAAATCTCCTATTATTAACAGATACCAAGACTCACAAGTACATGGCAAATGTCAACTTCACATTTGTTACTGAGTTTATCCTTTTGGGACTGACAGATCGTAAAGAACTCAAGGTGTTTCTCTTCATCTTGTTCCTATTGATCTACCTCATCTCCTTGGTGGGTAATCTGGGAATGTTCTTTCTGATCTATGTGACTCCTAAACTCCACACACCAATGTACCACTTTCTTAGGTCTCTGTCGTTTGTGGATGCATGGTACTCCTCAGTATTTGCGCCCATAATGCTGATGAACTTCTTTGTTGAGCAGGAAACTATCTCATTATTTGCATGCACTGTGCAATATTTTTTGTTTGCATTATTGGTTACCACAGAAGGATTTTTGCTGGCTGCAATGGCTTATGATCGTTATGTGGCCATTGTAAACCCTTTAGTTTACACAGTGGCCATGACTAAAGTGGTTTGTGTTGGGCTCGTGCTTGGTTCATTCATAGGAGGTGTAATCAACTCATTGACACACACTATTGGCTTAATGAAGCTGTCTTTCTGTGGACCAAATGTCATCAATCACTTCTTCTGTGACCTTCCTCCACTGTTGAAGCTGTCCTGTTCTGACACCTCCATGAATGAACTGTTGCTTTTGATCTTTTCTGGAGTCATTGCCATGACTACACTCTTGATTGTGGTGGTCTCCTACATTTTCATTGTTGTTGCTATCCTGAGGATCCGCTCAGCTGCAGGCAGACGCAAAGCCTTCTCCACCTGTGCTTCCCACCTGACAGCTGTGACTTTGTTATATGGCTCAGTCAGCTTCAGTTACATTCAACCAAGCTCCCAATACTCCTTAGAACAAGAGAAGGTTGTATCTGTATTTTATACTCTGGTGGTTCCCATGTTGAACCCACTGATTTACAGTTTAAGGAACAAGGAAGTAAAGGATGCTGTGAAAAGGGCCATGGAGATGAAATGTTTCCGTTGTTGATTTCAGACTGTTTCTGAAAAAAAGACATGAAACAATAAATTGTTTGAAAACTTTACCAAGATATTTTAAGTTTTATTGCATTAAAACTGTAGGGATTATAAAGGTTGTGCCATGTGTTTTACAATGATGCAAAAGAGTATAATCATGTGTGTCATGAATATACAAATAAGATTCTGTTATCAACCCTGAACCCTGGGCTAGCACTTAGGGTGGTCATTTGAAACAGCTGTTTCATTCCTTATTTAAGATACATAGAAAGAGAAATGTGAACATCCATATACTTCAATAAAGTGAGCATAAAATAAAACATAGAAAGGGAAACTTCTCAAAAATAAAAACAGCTTCTTTCACAGTTGAGCCATACACATAAGTATTATGCAACACAAAAACAATGGTACCCACTGAGTCTACACACATGTAGGTTTGTGTTTACTCTCCCTTCCTAGAGAAAAGCTTTCCTTAAAAGTAGATATATCATTCTATTTACAGAAATTTTTGCATTTAATCAGAGGGGGAAAAAGAACCTCTTAGTTACATCGTTTTCCAACAGAATCAATCATATATTTAATTTTGAAGTTTTCAGAGACAGAAAATTTTAATACTGTAAAAGTGGAAAAGGAATTATGTGTATTTATGTAATGCTTCTTTGTTTTCTTCTCTCTCTCTCTCTCTCTTTCTCTCTCTCTCTCTCTCTCTCTCTCTCTCTCTCTCTCTCTCTCTCTCTCTCTCTCTCTCCTGTTATTTTAAGCCATTTGGCTAACCGTGCCATGAATTTTCAGTCATATGGTACCTCCTCCCCCTCCCCTCTATAAGTCTTCTACACTCAGCCCGCACAGTACATTTTCATGTTATTTCCTTGGACACAGCGATCTTTTTCCACCTCTGCTTTTGCTCAAACTCTTTCCACCATAGTCCATGTTACTCTACCCACCACAACCTCTCTATGCTCCATGTGGTCTTCCTCCTTTCTCAGATTCAGCAACACTTTGCTCATCCACATTTAACAATTCGATATCCTACTTACATTTTATTTATTGCAAGTAGAGTCTACTGGAAAGGTATATACATGACAAATGAGTGCTTCTTTCCTTCATAATCCCTAGCTGAGACATATGAGCACAGTCAGGGTGAGATATTTGTAAAGCAAGCACAGAGAAGGGGTATGGACATGTCATTCAAGAAGAATGATCAGATATTCTAATGCACAGTAGAACAAAATTATAGATCTTGATAACAGTCTTTTTGGAATACTAAAATGCAGTAACAAGATTGCTGGTTTTACCATTTCTTCATATTTCTAACACTTTTATTTCTTTTCTTTTGAAAGTAGGGCCATGATATGAAATGATATTAGTAATCAAAAAATATTGTTATCACTCTAAACTTGTGAGTCATTTTTCCAGCCCCAACCAACATTTTTAATGAATGATTTGGTAAGATAGTAATTGAAAAGAAAGGAACAAAATATGATCCCAATATTTTGTTGTTTTCAAGACAAGGTTTCTTTTTGTAGCTGTGGGTGTCCTTGAATTAACTTTATAGACCAGGCTGGCCTTGAACTCACAGAGATCTGCCTGCCTCTGCTTCCTGAGTGGTGGGATTAAAGGCATGTGCCACCACTGCAGGATGAATTCAAAATATTTTTATTAAGCTATTCAACACATGGTGATAAGAAACAAATCTTATAATACAAAATATTTTCAAACATGCTTGCAATATTTGTTATTCAAGAGATAAATAAAAGCAATTGCAAAATAAATCATGTGTGTACATTTTCTGTATCTGTAGCCTTGAAATCTTATTTATAACACTGTGAGCATAAAAAATTTCAGTTTAGATAAAAATAATTTATATCTATATAAAATATTGGTGAAGGAGGGCCCATGGGCAATGAAATCCATTAACCCTACTATTGCTTTTTCTTGTTCACTATTACTAGGTGGAAAGGTCCTTACTGCTGAGGATCACAAACATTTGGTTATAGGACATCGAGAAATCAACCTCTAACTGATCAGAAAAGTCCCTCCATGCTGCTTAGCTTTTATAGTACGAGAACATTCTATGCACACTGCTGGTGAAAAAGACATCAATGATTTATCTGGAACTTGACCCTGTATGCTATAAATCTAACCTACCAGAAAAGATGTGGTCACTGGTACACAAGTGGCAAGACTATTTACAAGTATAAATAACCCATTTCTGCATGGATTTGGGGCCTGATCCACAGGAGGCCTATACTATAGTGATGGTTAAAAAAAATAGCTCGGAAGGCCATGGGCCTTAAAGAAGAATATACTGTTTTTCTTTTTCTCAATGATAATACATACTTATACATACTTGTGTTTGCAGCAACCGATATGTGCTGTGCTCAATTTTGGTCAAGGTGCTTCTTATTGTAGTACGTTGTAGTGAATGAAGAAATTAATAACTGGTCAAAAATCTGAGAATAAGCAACTGGAACTGTTAACTCACAGATGGGACATCTACATAAACCTGTCATTCAAATCACAAGACTGAGAAAACACCATTAATCAGGATTAGAAAGAATATAAGATCCTGGGGATGATAAGGAGAGCTGTGAAATACTATGGTCTGGACATGACATGCCTCTAACACACATGATCTCACAGGAGGCATGATTTACTTTAGAAGATTTGCACTAGCCCAAGCCAATTAAATTCTCCAACATGAATGGAGGAGGGGACCTTAGGTTCCCTCCTACATGAGCAGCTATTGGCAATTTAATTATTGTGAGAGAACGAGTATCATTTCTTTAGGGGGTAGTGTCTCTATATGTATTCCTGACTGCCCTTGAACTAGCTAACTGACTAACTAACTAACAGGCTAAACTCAAATTCACAAAGAACCCTGGGCCTCTGCCTGTCAATTCTGGGTTCAAAGAAAATAACACCAAAACCCCATAAATTATTGTATGAAGTAGAATAGGAAGGAACTCTTCAATATAATTTTTATTAGACAGGAACATATAGGGTAATCTACCTGATTAACATACACACAATTATTTTCAATAATCTACTTGCAAATTAAATCAAGAATGCATCAAAAAGATTGTCCATCATGATCAAGCTTGCTTCATTCTAGAGACGCAAAGATGGTTCAACATATATTAATCAGTAAAGGTAACCTATCACATACAAAGAGACTCAAGATCAGAAACCAAATGACTATCTCCTTAGATGCAAAAAAGACTTATAACAAAACTGAAATATCCTTTTTTGATGAAACTTTGGCATTCTTCAGATATAGGGGCACAGGTCTCAATCCAATAAAGGCAACATACCACAATACCATGTTAAGTAGACAATAAAACCAAAGTATGGTGGTGCATGCCATTAACCCCAGCACTCAAGAGGCAGAGACAGGGAGATCTCTGAGTTCTAGGTTAGCCTGGTCTATAAAGTGAGTTCCAGGACAGCCAGGGCTACACAGAAAACAAACAAACAACAACAACAACAAGAAGAAACAAAGCTCGTAAACTAAAATCAGAAACAAAGATATTTATTCTCTCCACTTCTGTTCAACTGTTAAATGTATCCATCAAAGTAAGGGGAGTCTAAAATAACAGGAAAAACTCAACAACCTTCCTGTATACAAATTCCAAGAATACAAAGAAGGAAATCGGGGAAACAATCCCATTCACAGAAGCCTGAAAACCATATTGGAATACATTTAACCAAGCAAATGAAAGATAGACACTGAATAAAGAAATTGAAGAAGAGACAAGAAAATGGAAAGATTGCTACTAGTCATTAATCGATAGGATGAATATTGTGGAAATCATCATCCTGCCAAAAGCAATCTATAGAACCAATGCAATTTCCATCAAAATTTATTCATAGAAATTGAGAAAGTATTCAAAATTCATATGGAAACATCAAAGAATTGGACCAGACAAAATAATCTTTGAAAATAAAGCACTCCTGGTGGTCTCGTTAGTTCTATTTTCAAGTAATACTAAAGAGCTATAGAGATAAAATAAAAGTGTGATGTTGGGGCAAAAATGATACCTTATTCAATGAAATATAATTGGGTCCCACATATAAACCCATATTGCTGCAGGAACTTGATTTTTGACAGAAATCTGAAACTCTACATAGGAAAACAGACTGTATTTTCAACAAATGTGTTGGACAAACTGTATAGCTAAATGTAGACACTCTAAAGAAATTAGATGAATTTCTCTCTTTCTGTGAATGGGAGTATTTCTACTGTCTTTGTTTTTAGAGCTGAGGACCAAATTCAAGACCTTGAACCTGTTTGGTAAGCAAGTGTTCTACCATTAAACTAAGTCTTCAACCCCTGTTATTAATATTTACAAAGGCTATAGATTTTTGTAAGTTAAGCTTTGAAATCTGTCATTCTTCTGGAATTTCTGGTCCTTTCTAGAAGCTTTCTAGTGAAATTATTGTAATGTCTTATTTATGTGATTGGCAAATAATGTTAATTTTACCTAATTCCCTTTTTGTATTCTTCTAATATACCTCTTTTGTCTTATGGGTTCAGCTAGTTTTTCAAGTACTATATTAAAAAGGAGTAGAAATAGTGAATGGCCTTATCTAGCTCATAATTTTAATGAAATTTAAATGAGGTTGCTATTGGTGATGGCTGCTCAGGGAAGACAATTCAGTTTTATTCAGGAATGCAGCTCCTGAGAGGTGCTCTAGTAGGTGGTCTCCTACCTATGTACGTACAAACAGTGCTAAAAGAAGCAAACATTTGATTGAAAGGGAAAAGTGGTCAAGGGAAAACGAATAATCGGAAGGAAAGAATTGGAAGGGAGGCATTTGATCAAAACACATTAAATACATGTATGAAAAATTTAAAAAAAAGAGTAATAGATTAGGGGAATACACTTACCCATTACGAAAATTGAAAGGGAAATGGAAAGGAAGGTTTTGGTCATTCCTCCACACATCTGCCAACGCAGTGTGAAGAAAATGATTAATTGTGAAATTATCAGGAAGTGCATGAAGCCTGGTTGAGTTATGAAATTTGTGCAAAATCTGCACAAAACAAAGTGATGCTGGAGTCTTGCTGAAAGGTAGATATTGTACTGCATTAATATCATCACCAGCCAAGCCTCTGTTGTGGCTGAGATGAATGTTGAAAACAAATGAGTTGTTTTCCCAACAACAATAAGAAAATAGAATATTAGTTACAAGGAAATAAAGATAATGATTTATACACCTAATTGCAGATAGCTGTGGAAATGTTGTAGCAGTAACAACAAGTGTTTAATAGGTTGACCCACCAGATGCATGATTCCCTGTTGGGGGCCCCCACAAAGGGGCCTCCCTACAAAGAACAGCTGTGGGGTTCTTTTATTTATTTATTTATTTATTTATTTACTTATTTATTTATTTATTTATTTATTTATTTATTTATTTATTTATTTATTTTATTTTTTTTTGAGACAGGGTTTCTCGGTGTAGTTTTGGTGCCTATCCTAGATCTCACTCTGTAGACCAGGCTGGCCTCGAACTCACAGAGATCCATCCTCCTGGCTCTGCCTCCCAAGTGCTGGGATTAAAGGCGTGTGCCACCACCACCCAGCTACAAAATTATATCTGTTTAGGCTATATAAATTTGATGCATAGAAATAATACTAGGATATTTTACAGTACTCAGACTGACATAGTGTTTTCAGTCAAAAAGACAGCCTTTTACACAGACAGCTAATTTTGGACTTCAGAGCACATTCAAAACAGAGTAGCTGCCCATGCAAATGAACACAGAGAATAATTCCAAGGCGTTGTTTATTGCTAAATCAAGGCCGGGGTGTTTACATTGAGATATAGCTCCCTGCATTAGTTCTCATTCTGAACCTACACTGACTGCTCAAATTTCAGTGAATTGTTTACTGTCTGGGATCCCACACCAACTTTGAGCTACATGCATGGGTCAATGTGACATTACTAGCCTAAGAGAAACTATGTGACTTATCTTGTGTTATGAGAATGGGTAGGGCCCTGTAAATGTTACTTACACTTGTCCAGAGTTTGGCTGTGAGATATCAGTGGTGGTGTGGAGAGAGACAGCTGTGTAGAGCCATGTGAGAGCTGCTGCAGAATGTGAGTGAAGCGTGTGTGTGTGTGTGTGTGTGTGTGTGTGTGTGTGTGTGTGTGTGTGTTGAGAGATGAAGAAGAAGAAGAAGAAGAAGAAGAAGAAGAAGAAGAAGAAGAAGAAGAAGAAGAAGAAGAAGAAGAAGAAGAAGAAGAAGCAGCAGCAGCATTAAGGAATGTGAAAGAATGAATGAGGGCAAATGATGTGAAGGACTTGTGAAGAGCTAGGCAGAGGGTAAGAGTGAGTGTGTGAGTGTAGGTGTGCATGCTAAGTGAGGGATGTAGCTGAATGGGCAGAGAGATAATGTAACACATAATTGTCCAAAGTTGGTCAGAGAAGTGTGAGAGTAAGACGAAAGAATGAATGAATGAGAGGAGTGAGTAAAGAGTGAAGTGAATAAATGATGTAATAATATGTGAAGGAATGTAACAGTAGAGAGAAGAAATGTGTAGATGTAACTGTGCCAAGGAGATTTGTAACTGTGTGGAGGCAAGGAAAATGCAGCTGTATAGAAAAGAGATACAGCAGATAAATGTATGTAAAAGAAAGATGTATAGCCCTGAGAAAATAGATGTAACTGTGTATAGAGATGTAGAGCTGTATGTATGTAAAGATATGTAGCTGTATGTACACAATGTAGCAGTGTGGAGATATGGAGACAGAAAGAGTCAGAGACTATTTTTAAGATGAAGTAAAAGAGAAAGTTATCATCAGAAAGCATGTGTGTCCTTATTTTACCAGTCATATAGATACAAACTTGTTACTAAATATCCTCAGACAGAAAAAGTCTAGCCCTCAGATAAGAATTTTTTCTAAAACCTCACTACTCTGAGGTCTTCTTTTTCCCTTCCCTGGAGCATATCATGGGAGTTGGCCACCCATGATCTGTGATACCTATTAATAAAGGATAACTCAATTCTCAACACAGTCATGGGCTTCAGAGTGTTCAATGAAAAGAAACACTTTGTTGTGCTGGTGTATAATTTGTACATCTGTATGTTGGATCAAATTTGAAATGAGAATGCTTAAATATATATCGTGTTATTTAAGACTGGATGCATATTTCCTTCCATTATTTGATACCACCATACTTGTGTACTTATTTTCACTGCTTTGTAGAAGGGACCGAGAATCTCTGAGAAACCAGGAAACCAATTCTCCTGGGATACTTAGTGTAAATTAAGTGATGTAAGCAATCAAATCATAATTAAATAATGTAGAAAATAAAAACAAAACAACAAAAATACTTTCTACAATGGCATATCTCACATTTGGACTTTAAAATGGTTCAGAGGTTGAAGCCAGGAAGTAGGGAGTTCTTGGATATAAAAGAATGGATTTGGGTAGTCTATGGAAATGATCAGTGCTTCAATTGTGACTGTGATTTCCCTAGAAAACACACTTTCATCAATTTTTATAAAATTATACTGATAAAATGATTGCTATTTAATCAAATAACATTGGTTTTGAGATTCGGTCTAACCATGAAACCCAGTTTGGCCTTGAACCCATGATGCACTTGGTCCAGCATCCTATGTGCTGGGATTATAGGTAAATATTCATATGTCTTTAAAAGGCCTACTTACTAAATTATAGCAAATGCATATACTAAATATATTGCTAATTTAAGTAAACACTGAATTACTATAAGCAAAATTAGTGTTTATCCCAAATGTTTTTAATACTTAGTTGAATAGTGTTAACTTAATTTTCTTTATACAAAATTCAATTGAAGTACCATTAGTGCTCTGCATACCAATGCTTTTAAGTGTAAAATTCTTTTCTTTTCTTTCTTTCTTTCTTTCTCTCTTTCTATCTTCTGTTTGTTTGTTTATTTATTTAATTTATTTATTTATTATTTTCTCATGTATTTAATTTGTTTCTCATATATTTATTTATTCTTTTCTCATATATTACATTCCAACCACAGTTTCCCCTCCCTCCTCTCTTCCCAGAATACATCTCTGTTTTGAAATCTAATTGAGTATTTGAAAGAGACTCTCCCAGTTTAACTATATTCATTTAAGAACATAATTTCAAAGCATTAAAACAAGATAAAAGACCGATTTTTATGTCTTAAGTCTAATAATTTTATGTATTTTATTGTGGTGATATTTTATTTGTATGTTAATAAATAATGTTTGCCTGGAGAGAGAGGAAATAGCAAGCCATTTTAAGTAAACAGAAGTCAGGCAGTGGTAGCACACACCTTTAATCCTATCACTTAGCAGGCAAGGTCTCTGTGTGTTCAAGGCCATACTAGAGAACAGAGGCAAGCATGGTGACACATGCCTTTAATCCCAGTACCAACCATAGAGACCTGGAGGTCTGTACAGACAGACAGTGACAAAAGTGAGGTAGCTGGGCTAAGAGCCAATGAGAGGGCAGAACAGCAAAGCAATAAAGGTGCGGGTACACAGGAAATAGCTCACTTTAAAAGCTGCGGTGTGGTGAGGTAAGGTTAGCTGGTGGCTATTCCTATTTCCCTGATCTCTAAGGCTTTCACCCCTATATTTGGCTCCGTGTTTTTTATTTAATAAAACTGCTTAGAAATTTGTCTACATTTTATTATGTGTTAGTTTTTTGTTTGCTTGTTTTTTTCTTCATCTTTTGAGACAGTGTTTCTTTGTATGGCCCTTGCCGTCCTAAAACTAGCTTTGTAGATCTGACTGGCCTCAAACTTACAGAGATTCGCCTGCCTCTGCCTCCTGAGTGCTGGAATTAAAGGCATGTGGCACCACCCCGAGCCTATTTTGATGTTCTTATCAACAAAAGAGCCTGATGTGAAGACAATTTTAGAGTTTTTGAGAAATGTTTTATCATTGATAAACTACCCATTGAAGAAAACATATAATATTGTTCTAGTAAATATCATTCCATTCATAATATTTATGTGGTCAGTAAATTATATTTTATAAAATACAGAATGCCTCATTTACTAAGAGGATTGTACAAAGAGAATAACTAATCTTCTGTCTTACCTCAGAATATCACCAAAGTTCATTGCTTAAGATTTGCCAATAGTGTTAGTTTATTTGCTTCTGAGGCAAGATCTCACTTCACGTACCTGGCTTCCTAGAATACATAGTCATCCTCCTGTCTCATACTTCCTATTGTTCATAGCTGTGGTTATAGGTATAAGATACTACCCACTACTAGCTTTCACAATATATTAATAAATACCTTTAAGATGACATTAAATGTTATTTTGTAAAAATAATAGATGCACACACACACACACACACATACACACACACACACACACACACACACACACACACACACACACGAACAACATGAGAGATTACTTTCAAATTCTCTCTTGAGGTGATTTAAGGTAAATAAATGCTCACAAAATTTGACATAAGCAGATGCATGCTGGGTTAGGAAAACATTAAAGCAACTAAATGAGTGGCTGTACTTTTATTTGATATGATTTGTGTCATCCAATGAAGTCAAGACATAGATGTACTTTGCCATATCTTGCTATGATGTTGATACTCAAGGGACCATAAGTATTTCTATTAATCTACTGATTTTCTATTAGTAACTTTGGCTCATGATTACATGTTTTTTTTCAGAAATTATGTGTCTGCTTCCTTTGACTATACTTTTAATCATTACAGAACTCAGGAAGTGGAATGTCTTGAGGGAGTCAGTACGTGCTTAAGAGTTTTCTAAATCCCTAGAGAAACAGAGAAACTCAATAATGAGCACATTACAGCCTTTGAATCAGAAGTTTCCTCCAGAGATGATTTCTTTGCATCAAGACATATATGTAAAACAGGATTTCTCATCTCAATGTGTCTTCTGACACGAATTAAGTGATCTCACTCATATTTTCATTGCAAGGGCTCTGTGCCTTTTATTCTCCTATATGCAAGTAGAAGTTCATATTCTACCCTTGCAACTTCTCACTACTCTCATTTTCTGCATTTGTGCATCATTCTAAAAGTAAGAAATATTAGTCTTATGTTTTATTTTTATTTGGAGAATTATAGGGAATGCAGCCAACTAAAGTGTAGTCGTAAGTTTCCTAAATGGGGGAAGTGTATATTTTTCTTTCATTAATAAGCTAAATTCCCTTGTTTGATAATTACATATATACTTGTTATTATTAACTTACTGGTTTAGGAATTAAGAAAATATGTTCAAATTTTAATCTGATAAATTTGTCAACAAAAAGAGAGAAAATAAGTTGTAATAGTTGTAATTTACCAATTTATTCCCTTATATACAGTTTTGTCTCTTTTTCTACATAAATATTATTTTGTTTCACAACTTCCTCTGCTAAGACAAAGAAATCATCCTAAATGATCACAACCTAAAAACATCACTTATGTTTAAAACTGTCATTCAAATATTACTATATTCTAGATGTGATAAACTTACCTTCCATTTTTGTTTTTATTTTACTACTCTTACTATGTAGTGTTTTTTTTAAAAAAAAGTGATGAAGCCAGATGGAGCAAGAGACAGTTAATTGACTCAATTCCTTATGAAGCAGTCTGAAAAAGGCTGAGAACTCATGATTTGTTCTCCCTGACATAATTACAAGCTATGTTTTGTCTTCCCTGCTTAATGGACAGGTGTTACTTGTCCTTTGTGATACCATGAGTCTTTTTAAAATAAGCATGTAAAGGACAATAACAAACAAATTAAAGTATCACAATATTTTTAGGCATAGATAGCAAGTTTAATAAATAAAGGCACCCATGTTCTGAATGATGCAGAAAAATTAAAGGGAGAAGTGTGAGTCCATTTCAAGGTAGTTTAAGGAAGTCACCCTGCATATCAGTGGGGACAAATATGTGGGTTATGATTTAGAATAAGTCAGAATGGCATGTTAATTTCATCTTCAAATTGTACATGATACAGAAGACAGAAATTTGAACCATGCCGACTAAGAGAATGAAAGCCTTTCCTTATGATACATAGCTAATGTATATTTTATGTTTCTTTGTATTTACAATGTAAACGTGAAAGTTAAAGGTTTCATGGGAAGCACTGGACTCACAGATAGATATGCATTTGTAATGAGAAAGCCCTTACCAGAAAATTGGGCTGAGTCATGGTAGCAAAGACAGTTTGCTAAAAATAATGTGTGTATCTTAAATGTTTGCATCACTTTAAGGGTTAAAATGGAAGTTACTGAACATGTGATCCATAATCTAAGAGAGAAATTTTTATTGAATGCAAACAGCAGTTTTGAGTGTTTTTCACAATGCTTTATATTTTACTTCAAATACCCTTTAATAACATTCCCTGAGAGTGGTCCTCTAAAATTACCTAAGGATTATTACAGACCTTTTTGATTCTAGGACTAGCTTTTTGTTTTGTTTTGGTTTAGGTAGGGTTTTTGTTTGTTTGTTTGTTTGTTTGTTTGTTTGGTTGGTTGGTTGGTTGGTTGGTTTAGTTTTTCATGACAGGGTTTTTCTATGTAGCTCTGGCTGTCCTGGAACTCACTTTCTTTGTAGACCAGGCTGATCTTGAACTCAGAGATCAACCTCCCAGGTGCTGGGATTAAAGGCATGTGCCACCATCACCAGGTACTAACATTCTGTAACAGTTAAATACACACACACACACACACACACACACACACGCACACGCACACGCACACGCACACACTCACTCAACCACACAAATATAGCATGCAGGTGGCTCAGTAGTACAGCCTTAAATGTTATGCACAAAAGTCTGTCTTCAATACCCAGAAAACACATATGAATTCATAGTCACATATACAGGGAGAGTCATTAAATTATTATATAAAATGTGGTTAAACTACAATACTGTATGTACGTGTGCATGTGCATTGCATGTGTGTGTATACAAGGTCTTGGGCATGCTAATTATAGACTTTTAATGTATACGTATATAAGCAGAAGAATCAGGGTGGAGAATTCCACAATTTTCTAGTTATTGATATCCTACTATTGCTGCAAATTTTACCTGCATTTCCTATCATTAACAGGTACCAAGACACACAATTATATGGCAGATGTCAACTTCACATTTGTTACTGAGTTTATCCTTCTAGGATTGACAGATAACAATGAACTCAAGGTGTTTCTCTTCATCTTGTTTCTCTTTATATATGCCATCTCTTTGGTAGGGAATCTGGGAATGTTCTTTCTGATCCACATAACTCCCAAACTCCACACACCCATGTACCACTTCCTTCGCTCTTTGTCATTTGTTGATGCCTGTTATTCATCAGTATTTGCACCCACATTGTTAGTGAACTTCTTTGTGGGAAGAGAAACCATTTCATTCTCTGCATGCATCCTGCAATATTTTTGGTTTGCATCACTGCTTACCACAGAGGGATTTTTGCTGGCAGCAATGGCTTATGACCGTTATATGGCCATTGTAAACCCTTTAACTTACACAGTGGCTATGACAAAGCTGATATGTGTTCTGTTAGTGTTGTGTTCATGCTTAGGAGGTACGATCACCTCATTGACACATACTATTGGCTTAATGAGGCTGTCTTTCTGTGGACCAAATATTATCAGTCACTTCTTCTGTGACCTTCCTCCCCTGTTGAAGCTGTCCTGTTCAGACACCTCCATGAATGAATTGTTGCTTTTGATCTTCTCTGGAGTCATTGCCATGACCACACTCTTGATTGTGATGGTCTCCTACATCTTCATTGTTGCTGCTATCCTGAGGATCCGCTCAGCAGCAGGCAGGCACAAAGCCTTCTCCACCTGTGCTTCCCACCTGACAGCTGTGACTTTGTTCTATGGCTCCATCAGCTTCAGTTACATTCAGCCAAGCTCCCAATACTCCTTAGAGCAAGAGAAGGTTGTATCTGTATTTTACACCCTGGTGATTCCCATGTTGAACCCACTGATTTACAGTTTAAGAAACAAGGAAGTAAAGGATGCTGTGAAAAGGGTAATGGAGATGAAACATTTCCTGCACTGAAATGTATGTTTCTGAGAAAATGACATGAGACAATTGAATCATGCAATAATGTTCATTAAAGTCAAATAAAATTTCAACGTACTTGGATTGTGGGGTTTGTTCAGTTTGAGTACTAGGTTTTATAGTGATAAAAAAGCATTCAAAAATAATGTGGCATGATTACCAATACTGTGTTGTATTTTCTACCTTACCCCTAGACTAAGACCTAAGGAAATTACTGGGACTGGTAACATATCCAATACCTTAAGTAAATTGAAATTGTATATATGTGCACATTTATATATTAAACATATATATAGTTATATATAATTGAAATTTAATATATATACATATTTTGTAAATATATCTGTAGTTACATATGGAGATAACTATACATTTTTATACACCAATAAGGACAGCATAAATTAAAATATTCAAAGATAAAATTCACAAAAATGAAAACACCTCTTAGCTTGTTCTCTTGAGCAATATAGACAGGTAAAGTATTTTCCAACACAAAAATATCTGTAAAAGGCATATTCAGAAAATTTATAGATATGTGTTTCCCTCCTGTGGTGAAGACACCTGATAAAGTAGTTACCCACAAAGGCTACAGAATCCCATTGGATATCTCAGAACTGGAATTATGTTTATAAAGTAGATGAGTAAAAATTTACTGAAAGTACTAAAAGAAATCATGAGGAAAACATGAAAATATATGTGAAATAATATTTCTTGAAACATGCTAGAAATATTCTATGAAACCAGTTACTACTTCTGATTGCATGACAATACATAAAAATAAAATTCTAGCTGTGCTAAATTAAAATTAAAATATCCAATTTAACAACATTTTGAGATATATCAAATATTTATGAAAAACAGGACAGCACTATTCAAGCATTTACTGGGAGAAAATTACTGTGTGAACTGCTGAGAATAATTTCAATTGCTTTATACTAATGGAGAAAAGTTTAATGTCAATGGATTAGAAAATTTTGTTCTTCATCATATCTACCATAGAATTAAAGAATTGAGTCCATACAAGCTTATCCCCTTATAATTATAATTGCTTTACTTCATTTCCTTGAGTGTAAAGACCGTGAAAAATCTACATATTGGATAGTAGAGATCAAGGAAATTGAACCAATAACAACTCACACAAGTATTAATAATGGATTATTACCAACACATTAATGGGTTATGGGTATCCAGATATAGAGGATCAGACACAGCATATTTTGCCACAGTCTTTGATTTGTACACCAGTAGATTTAGTCAAATTTAGATTGAGATAGTTTAAAAATGAAACATCTCATTAAACAGTGGTGACCCACAGACTATTTTTTCCTGTCATTCTTTAACACTACAACTGCATATGTGTATTTACTCTGCATTAGGCATTATTAGAAATCCAGAAATAATCAATGAAAATAAAAGGATATATGTGAGTTATGTTCCCTGCTTTGTATAAGGAATAGAATAATCTATGGAAAATCAGGAGCCAGTTTTACAAAGATACTCAAGGAAGGGTAATGTAAATAAATTCTGGTAAAATAAACCTCACACGAAAAAGTGTGAAATGGAAAAGAAATTCTTTGGATGGAACAGAATGGATTCGATGGTCTACAGAAATGACCTACGTTTTCATAGTGGCAATGATTGTCCAAGAATATAGATTTTGCCAATACTTATGAAAGTATATAGATAAAACCGAAATTAAGTGAACATATGCTAATCACATTGCTTTTAAGACTGAGTCTTATGATGAATCCCTGTGTATCCTTGAACCCATGTCATTCTTTTCTCATGTCCTTGGTGCTGGGATTGTAGGCATGTAATATAGCTCCTATATTTTAAAAGAAATGCTTTCTGAAATATCACAAATGTATGCACTACACTCTTCTTCTACCCATCAATATCAGTCCTGAATTATTTTAAACAAATTTAGTTTCCATAGTACTATTTTAAAATGCTGCTGAATGTTAGCAATACAATTGTCTTTATGTAAAATTCATCTGAAGTCCACTTAGCGTTCTGTGTATCAGTGCTACTAAATGTCAATTTATTTTTACTATTGATCAAGAGAATAAATAAGTCCTTGTTTTTAAACTTATCTGACTAACCAAAATTGTCAAAGGTCCTCTCCCAGTGATAATATATCCTTTTTAACAAATAATTTCAAAGCACTAAGAAAAAGTAGAAGGCCTGTTTGTGTGTCTTGAATGTATTTATTTTGCTGTTGTTGTTAACTGAAAGCCTGAAATGAAGACAGTTCTGAAGTCTTTGAGAAAATTTTCTTTAACACTTCCTCCTAAGAGAAGACCTAACAATGGTTTGATAAACATTGTTTATTCATTACATGCACTTGGGAAAAATTCTATTTCATAAGACACAGAATGCCTCTAATAATAAGATTTTTCTATGAATTACAACATAAAAAGTCATCTTTTGCCCTGCCTTAGAATATCACCAAATTGCCTTCTACAGTTGTACTGTTAGTTTAGTTTTTATGGCTGTTTGTTTGTTTTCAAGATGCTACTCTATAGACCAGGTGAGCTTGGAATTAAGTGGTAGACCAAAGTATTCCAGAACCCATAAAGATCTTTCTGTCTCACATCGCTACTGCTTGCTTTGGGATTATAGGCATGAGAAATCATCCAGGGCTAGTTCTTATTTTAAAAAATAAAGACATATGCTTTAGAGGAAATTATCTGTAGTGTTGAAAAATGAAAATAATTCTTATTTAAATATATATGTAGAGAGTAGTTTGAAACACTACTACAAGTTTCCCTCCAGACAGGATTTAAAGTGAAGTAAATGACCAGAAAATTCTGCATCAGTTGATACACACTAGATGAAAAAAGCATTTAAGCAACAAAGGTGTGACATTGCTTTTACTTGACGTGATTTCTGTCATCCAATGGCGTTAAGACAGAAATTAATTTTGTTATGTCTCACTCTGATCTTCATAACATAGGGTCCACTAATATTTCTGTTATATTTGCTTGTTTTATGTTTGTGACTTAATCCAAAGCCATGTGTTCTGAAAAGCATTCTAAGGCACTAAGCAGAGATTTGCGTTGGTTCTTTTGCTATGTTTTTCTGAAACTATATGGTCTACTTCCTTTGACTATACTCTTTTTTCA
This sequence comes from Peromyscus melanophrys, assembly GCA_902168415.1. Classification (NCBI taxonomy): domain Eukaryota; kingdom Metazoa; phylum Chordata; class Mammalia; order Rodentia; family Cricetidae; genus Peromyscus; species Peromyscus melanophrys. The sequence continues at coordinate 33,588 of CABHPR010131223.1, read as the reverse complement.
TTACAAAGCTCAGGAAATGGAAGGCCTTTGGGGAGTCATTAAGTTCCTAAGAGTTTTAAATCCCTGGAGAAGCACAGAGAAACTTTTAGTAACTAAAGTATTACAGCCTTTGAGTCAGAGGTTTACTCCAGGGATGGATCCATTTGAACCAAGGCAAATATATAACAGTCAATCTTATCTCAACTTGTCTTCCTGCATGATGTTAATGATCTCACTCATATTTTCATTTCAAGTGTTCTGTGACTTTGATTCTTCTATATGTAAGGATAGATTTCAGTTTCATCTCTGCTCCTTGAAGTTTTTGTCATTTGCTGAATTCCCACATCATTTTAAAAGTAAGAACTTTTAGTATTCTATTTTAATTTTTGTTTGAGAGAATGATAATGATAAGAAAACATTTTATAGATAGTTTCTAGGTCCTTAAATGGGCTGCGATGTTGAATATTTTTTTTACTTGTAAACTAAATTCACTTATTTGATTATTACATAAACAATTCTATAATTTAACTACTGTCTTAATGATTAAAAATTATGTTGAGATTTTAATCTGATTGACTTGCCAAATTATAGGGGGAAGACTAGTTGTAATTTACCTATCTACTTTTTTTTGCTTTAAGTAAATTTCTTTTTCTACATGAACATCAAATAGTATTTACATTTCTTTGATACTTATGCACACACACACACACACACACACACACACACACACACACACACACAATCTATTAAATCAAATGTGAGTTAAGGTCAGTTTACATCATAAAACAAGAATTACAGTTTAAAATATATGCTTACATCTATCATTTAAATATTATAATATCGATATGATATTATTTTCCTATTTTTATTATTTAATGCCCATAAACTGTGGTTCTTTTTCTAAATCTAATCACAGAATAAGTGAAAGGAACCCCAAATGAACACATAACATCAGTTTTCATGCTTAATTACTCTTTAGACACAGCTACCAATTATCTAGTTTTCAGAAGGACTAAGATCCAGAAAGGTTCACAGAGTCACTTATGAAATATGCCCTCTGATCCAGAAGGAATTGATGAGAGCAGAAGGGTTGGCCTCCAGCTGTGATAATGATATCTTTGTATCCTTCACTTTTTTGTAATATTGTCATTTTTAAATAAGCAAGAAAAGAAAGATATCAATAAATTGAATTGATACTGTATTTTGAAAAAACTGAAACAGTGTATTAAAAAGGCATATGTGTTGTAAATGCTGTAGAATTATAATAAATAATTATAACAATAAATTATAAATAATATGATAAAATATAAATAATAATAAATAAAGTCAGCACCAGAGTTGATTTTAAGACTTGTAAGGAAATCAGTTATACAGCCTTCTACTTGAGGATCAGTAGTTTGGAATGTGGTTTAGAATAACTCAAACTGGCATGTTCATTTGAATTTCCAAATTGTACATGGTTCTCCAGACAAGAAGCTGGACCATGACAGTAGAAATACAAGCAAAACAAAACAAAAAATAATTCTCATTATAAACAGCTAATATATATTTTATATTTCTTTTTATTTGTGATGTATATGTGAAGAAAAAATTAAGTTTCAGGGAAACATTGTACTAACAGTTAGAAATGTGGTTGTAAAAATAAATAAATAAAGCTATGCTTACTCTAAAATTTGGGTTGCACCAAGAAAACTAATACAATTTTCAAAAAATTGTCTTAATATTTTAAATATCTTCTTTACTTTGAGGCATTTGTTTTGGTATAGAATATGTAAGCTAGTAAACATCAGAGCCCTGAGTCACAGAGTAAGGGTGGTACTCAGAGTTCGGTGGTTGAGTGCCTGGTCTTTGCTTGTCTACACAGTTAAACAGAAAACAAACAGGTACAAGGGATTTGTAGAAGACTTAAATATCATGCAAAAGACCTTGTGTTCAATATCCTAAAATGTACACACACACACAGACATAAACTCATGGATGTGCATGAACCCATGTGCACACATACACACACTCACACAGAACAGGAACTAATTTTGAAAGAATAAAGTGAATACAGTCATAAGTAATATACCAGTGTGTATACAGGTTCATGACCATGGTAAGCAATGTTGGACAACTGAGGTTCAGCTTGACTAAATTATCTCATCTTTTAAACATGTGCTATGTGTTGATATATTTTGCATTACTACTATTAATGTCAATTAAAATAATAAAAGGGGAATAAAAAATGGAGACATAGATTACATTTCCAGCATAAGTTCTTAAGTTTTATAAATGAGGCTTTTACTGTCCTTAGCAGGAACTTCTGTTTAGCTCTTTGTGAAGCTTAAGAATTGCATATTAATGTATATTTACCTAAGAATACATCATTTGCTTTATCTAATCATAGACATTATTATGTAAAAGGAACAGAACAGTGTGTCAAAAAAATAATAGGATAATATGGCTAGTTTGGGATCCCTAAGATATTAATATTCTATTGTTACTACCAATTTATCTGAGTCTATCATTAACAGGTACCAAGACATACAAGTACATGGCTGATGTCAATTTTACATTTGTTACTGAGTTTATCCTTTTGGGACTGACAGATCGTGATGAACTCAAGGTGTTTCTCTTCATATTGTTCCTGTTGATCTATGCCGTCTCTTTGGTAGGGAATGTAGGAATGTTCTTTCTGATCTACATAACACCTAAACTCCACACACCTATGTATCACTTTCTTAGCTGTTTGTCTTTTGTGGATGCATGGTATTCTTCAATATTTGCCCCTAAAATGTTGCTGAACTTCTTTGTTGAAAGAGAGATTATCTCATTCTCTGCATGCATCCTGCAATATTTTTTGTTTGTATCATTGCTTACCACAGAGGGGTTTTTGCTGGCTGCAATGGCTTATGACCGATATGTAGCCATTGCGAACCCATTACTATATACAGTGGCCATGACTAAAATGGTTTGCATTGGACTGGTGTTGGGCTCATGTATAGGAGGTTTAATCAATTCAGTTACACATACAATTGGCTTAATGAAGCTGTCTTTCTGTGGACCAAATGTCATTAGTCACTTCTTCTGTGACCTTCCTCCCCTGTTGAAGCTGTCCTGTTCTGACACCTCCATGAATGAACTACTGCTTTTGGTCTTCACCACCATCATTGCGATGATTACCTTCTTGACGGTGATGGTCTCCTACATCTTCATTGTTGCTGCTATCCTGAGGATCCGCTCAGCAGCAGGCAGGCACAAAGCCTTCTCCACCTGTGCTTCCCACCTGACAGCTGTGACTTTGTTCTATGGCTCCATCAGCTTCAGTTACATTCAGCCAAGCTCCCAATACTCCTTAGAGCAAGAGAAGGTTGTATCTGTATTTTACACCCTGGTGATTCCCATGTTGAACCCACTGATTTATAGTTTAAGGAACAAGGAAGTAAAGGATGCTGTGAAAAGGGCCATGGAGATGAAACATTTCTCTTGTTGATTTAAGACAAAGATATACAAAATATTGATGTAAGTAATAATGTATAAAATTTCAATAAAGGTTAAAATAACTGGAATTATAGTATTCCTTCAAGTTGAACATTATGTTATACAATGCAAAAACACACTCAATAATATTATACAATAAATGCATGGATTGTGTTTTGTTATTTAACCTAAACCCTAGACTCTGTCCTAGGGTAGTTATCTGATATAATTGACAGTATCTTTATTCCCTCATATTATGAATTGGAATTCATATAAATATGTTTATTTATGAGAAATATACATACATAAAATATGAATATTCAGACTCACCAGTAAGGATACCACAAAAGAAAGAATAAAATGACAATATTTACAACATTTAAGATACATGTTAGCTTATTCATTTTTTGAGCAATATAAATAATTTTCCAACACCATATTGTTGTTTTACTAGAATGTAGGCAGCTACATTTAAAAACTTTTTTCCTCAATAATTTATAGTCCTAACACTTTAAAGTGAATAGGCTCCTTTAAAAGTATCTTGAAGATGCCACTTCCAGCCAAGATGCCACTTGTAATTAATCCCTTCTGGCAAAGGGAAAATCATTTTTCTCCAATAAAGTGTCACTGAGTATCTCAGCCACACTGCAGAAAAAGACCCATGTCTAGGAGTACAAAACAAAGGAACGCAATGATTATTTTGTGAGAGTTAACATTTGTTTTGGTATTCTTTTGCCTTATTGTTTTTTGTTGTCGTTTTGATTGTTTGTTTGCTTTTGTTTTTCCTTTAGTTTTGATTTTTGTTTATATCCTTTTGGTTTGGGGGATTATTTGATAGAGAGAGAGAACATGAAGTTGGGTATGTAGAGAGCATCTAAGAGAAGTTGGAGGAAGGGAAGATATGGCAAAAAAAATTGTGTAGAATTTTCATTTAAAAGAGGGGTTTTGAAAAAGAATGGATGGAAGTAACTCACAGTTTCACCTACGGTTTGCCTATAAACCACATCAACAACCAGCGTTGTATGACAAGACTATGGGTGAAATAATGGCACACAGTGTTATGGAACTGAACACAGGAGGACTTGGCAGGTTGGGCCAAGGTGCCCCAGTGGGTGAGGGAGACACGCCATGCAGACACAGGGGCGGGCTGCAGCGTGGAGCAGTTAAAAGTTACTTACACTATGCAGACAAGGCATCTATGTGGAAAGTTTATTGAAGGAGGAAGGGAGAAGGGGAGGGAAGGAAGGAGAAAGTAGAGGGGGAGGGAAGGATGGAAGAAGAGAGAAAACAGAGAGAGAGAAAGAGAGAGGGGGGAGGTAGTGCATAACTCATGGGAATAGAGAGAAGGGGAGGTGGGGGGGCAGAGGAATTTTCTCTTACAGTAGGCTAGGGTATTAGCTGCATATTGGCCAGAATTCCAAGAAGTAGATCTGAATGCTAACACACATACTTTGGTGATAAACAACAGCTGTGCAGTTGGACTTAATAACAGCTCAATAAAATTGATACCAGGCTGGCTGGGCAGTGGTGACACATGCCTTAAATCCCAGCACTTGAGAGGCCAGTTTCATCTACAGAATGAGATGCAGGACACACACCAAAACTGCACAGAGAAATCCCCACTCCGAAAAACAAAACAAAACAAAACAAAAATTGATACCATGCTTGGTACTGGAAACAGTTAACTATTCACTAGTGGTAAAATCATGGTTATTGGAAAGAATATACAAGCAGCAGTTTACTAAACCAACATAATCACTAACAACAATCTATATATATAAGGTAAGAGCAATATTTACCCATCATGGAAGTGTCTCTTAGCAACAGAAGGAGACTGCTACAGAAAAATACAGCCAAACAGTATGTAGAGCTGTGAAGCCAAGTTCCAGTGGAAACATCTACAAAGCACTACAATACCTAAGGCTCAAGGAACATTGTGCAAGTGGTGACAGAAAGATTATAGTACCAGAAGATCAGAAAGTGTGTAGGGAGATTGTGGCTCCTAGATATGTAAGAAGCTACACCCATAAAATCTTACCAACATGACTGCTTAAACAGAGCTGAACAAAGACAATAAAAATGGACATGCCAAACTGGTTGGGGAAAAGCCCTTCAGGCCTCAAATCTAGACAAAGAGCTTCAAGCATCTGATAAAAGCTCAGAGACAGAGATATGCTCTTCTGAGATGTGCTTTTTCCAAGGGAAGAGCACATCAATCAGTTGTACAGTGCCAAATGGTCAGCCTTGAAAACATATATACAGATAACGTTACAGGGACTCAAAAGGTTGTATTTGGGAAGATGAATGTATATACAAAAAGGCATAATCATGCAATAACAACTGAGGGAAAAAGAGGCCATGAATTTGAAGGATAGCAGAGAGGGGTATAAGCAGTTTGTGAAGTGAGGAAAGGAACATAGGAAATGTTGACATTTAAATATATAAATAAACAAAGAATATTGAAATGGAATTATATGTTGATTAAAGACCCTTGCATGAGTGTCCAGAACATAGCAAGCATTTAGTAAGTAGAAACACTTTTTGACATTTTTACTTAAAAAAATAATCATTTTAGCAAAGCCAATTATATTATTCACTTTATATTAGGTTAAATTATTGTAGATACTGAAGTCATTATTCTAAGTTTACTGCCACTTTTTTGTGGACCAGGCTAGCCTCGAAATTACAGAGATCCGCCTGGCTCTGCCTTCCGAGTGCTGAGATTAAAGGCATGAACCACCACTGCTCAGCCTTACTGCCACTTTTGTAAGCAGTTGTTTATTTGTTTATTTGGTTTGGTTTTCAATGACATATTAGTTACTTAATTATGCACACTACTCTTCAATTAATAATATTTAGAATACCATTAAAGCTTGCATTGAACTCTTTAAATATTTTAATCCATTATTCAATTATTCTAGCTACTCAGTGTTCCATTGTGACAAAAATGTTGATTTAGAAATGTATCCAAGTTTCCTAATTGGCTATATTACAAACATCATACAGTATCTACTACATGAAAATAGACAGAGGAGCATAACTACACATACACACTTCACATTAAATCATATCCAAATATTTTGTGCTTTCACATTGAATATATATATGCATACATATATATCATATGTAATTTACACATATAAACTAGGTGAATTGTATTTTCAAAATAAAAAATATTTTTTCATGTTTCTCTTTTCTTTTTGTGCTACATTTTTGGGAACATAGCAAAGTCCTTAACTTCCTCAGGGCTACCTGAAGCATTTTTAATGAATCCCAGTGTTTACAGTGCCCTGGGGATTCCATCCTCCAAAGGGAAAAAGCCAGATATAAACTCAACAGTAAGGAAATTTAGAGATGGACAAATTCTGCTCCTTCACAACAGGTAGGTGTCCTGCTTGGTTGCCACAGCACAGCATTTATAAATAACCTCACAGGTTTTCAAAATGAGCAATGTCCCCAACACATGAATATAAAGTGAGGCAAGGTTACATGGTGCTAGTCCTTCTGATCATGAATTTCAGGAAATGGAGTCAGGAAAAGGCAACAGTCAATGGTCAATCCTAAGACACACTGTAGGCATGTTCTACATTTCTTCAGATAGCTGTGTTAGTGGTGTATAGTTTTATTTTTTGCAAGTTGAAAAGAGAATGTAGTTGAAATCTTTTCAAATCTAGAAGAATTTCTATAAACTGTTTATGTTTCTTAAGTTGAGTAAAGGAACAATAAATTAAATTTTTCCTTCATTATCAGAAAAATGTTTTAGACTCTAATATAAATTCACTGAAATATAACTTATTTTAAGCAAAAGAGGAAAGAAAATAATCTAGACAAAATTGTAATTAGGTAAATTTAAAAATCCTTTATGAAATCACCGAATTGAACAAAAACATAGGTATTATGATAAATTCAGTTTTCTTAAAACTCATTAAGAGAAAATGCTGAATACTATTAAACCAAAAATTATTTTTAAAATAGATTAATCCAAAATGCCATTATGAAGTTACTCAGCACATGCTTACTTTTTCTTTATTTTCTGTGTTTGTTAGGTATCTATCAGCAATGAATATCTGGGCACCCTATGTTAGGTGTGACAATTATCCAGATGTTTCTAGATGACATGCACAACTTACCACTGAGATAAGTTTGTAGATAAATCTACTTGATTATAAAAATCTGAGTGCTCTGGTGGAAAACAAACCATACTTTTATTGAGGTTTCAATAAAGTACAGAAAGTCAATGCTAATTTGCAATATTTGTCTTGTTGTTTAATAGCTGGCTTGAAATTTGAGCGCCTACCTTACCATCTTTTATCTTATTTTAAAAGTCAGGGAAACATCTTTCTCAGTTGATCTGGGTACATTGATTGTGGAAAATGATATTTATGAATGTTTGGCTAAAATGAGGTTTCCTATCAAATTTATGTGAAATATTCTCTGCATTTGTTTTACTGAAAATTCTTGTACCCCAGCATATTATATATTCCTAAAATTTCTTTGTTAAGAATTTCCCATAAACATTGCTTTCCCACTATCTAAGTGTGTTATAAATCAACAAATGGCATCATTTATTTGAAGTCATATCTTAAAATCAAATTAGCCTATTCATGTAACTTTTGTGAATTAAAAGCTAAATCTGTAAGTCATCAATTTGGTCATAGGTATACACATTCTTTCTTAAAATTGATTTGTCCACTTGACTTCAGAGATTAAAAGACAAAAGAAAAAAATCAAAACTTTGTGAACAAAATATCTGCTGTTTTCAAATCCACACTGAAGAGTAAACAGAGAAAATCAGATCAATTATGGTAAGTGCTATTTACTGTTTCAAAGACTAATTTTGTGTAACAGTGGAACAAGTTATTTGAAAGAAACACATCTCACTATGATAATTTCTTTTCATTTCATAATCCAGACTCTGAGTCTCATTTTCCTTTATTATTCACTCTACATTAAATTAGATGATATTGCATGTGTCTGTTTACACTTATAAAATATATGTGTACATAAAATATATTTGATACATTTATATTGTATTTTACTGTTTAAATTGCCTAAATTGAATAGAGAACATTTTTTCAATGTCTTAACCTACATATAAATGCTGAGAGAATTTTATTTGCTTGCTTGTTTTATTCTTCCATAGTAGGTACTAACCCCTGGATGGTGAAGTCCATCTTTTGCATTCTGGCAATTTAGAATATTCTGTTACCCATGACCCACTGACTAAACTCTCTACCAGGAAAAAAATAAAGACTTGATTCTTATTGTGTCTTTCAAAGAGTATTGCATGTTCTCACACATCTTCCTTCATATGACACATAATGCTAATTTCATTTCCTTAATGAGAGGAATGTTGAAGAAAATGTTCTTAAAAGCTGACTTTTCATACTTGGCTAATTTGAATTTGATTTGTATTATTATATTTGATAATGAAAACTTTGAAGTTCTTACAAGATGCTAATAGAATGATTTCATGACTGTAAACTGTACTCTCTGGTCACTTCTTTTTTCCTCTGGTTCTTTGCAGATCCCCCATACAGGAATCACATCAATGGCTGACACAAATTTGAGTGTGATAAGTGAATTTATCCTCCTAGGACTGACTGACGACCCTGTGCTGAATACTATACTCTTTGTGCTGTTTCTCTTAATCTATGTCATTACTGTTGTAGGCAATTTGTGGATTATCATAATAATTTTAGCTACTGCCCAGCTTCATTCCCCCAAGTACTTTTTTCTTAGCCACTTGGCTTTCTTGGATTTCTGCTATTCATCAGTCTTTCTTCCCAAAATGCTGATAAACTACTTGATAGATCAAAAAACCATCTCATACCACGGCTGCCTCCTACAGTATTCCTTCGTCAACATGTTTCTGACTGCAGAATGCTTCCTCTTGGCTGCAATGGCCTATGATCGGTATCTTGCCATCTGCAGTCCTCTTCACTACAGGGTTCTCATGACCCCCACATTTTGCATCTATCTGGTGTCTGCCTCTTGCTTGCTGGGCTGTGCCAACTCACTCACCCACCTGAGAAGCCTTCTCAGTCTGACTTTCTGTGGGCCCAATGCCGTTGACCACTATTTCTGTGATATTCCATTGCTCTTTCAGCTCTCCTGCTCAGATACTCGCCACAGTGAGGTTTTATTCATTGTTCTTTCTGGAGCTACATCCATAACGACATTTTTGATAGTAGTCGGCTCCTATCTAGGGATTCTTATCACTGTCCTGAAAATACATTCTGCCAGGGGAAGTTATAAGGCTTTATCCACATGTGCCTCCCACCTAACTGTAGTAACACTCTTCTATGGAACTGTGATATCAACTTACATGGGAACCAGCTCAAGTTTTCCACAGGACACAGAAAAAATCCTATCTGTGTTTTACACACTTTTGCTGCCAGTACTGAATCTTTTGATATATAGCGTGAGAAACAAAGAGGCCAAAGAAGCCATGAGAAGAATGATTAAGAGAAAAGTGTTTTCTCAGTGACTATGGATTTCCAGGCAGAGATGTTTAAGGCACGCTTCTTTATTCTATAGACTAAGATGTGGTTAAATGTCTACAGTGTTTTAAGCAGGGGCAAGTAAGAAATTTTGAAAGCAATTTTTGTTCAAACATACATTCAAGGCCTTTAATTTTTAATGCTTTTATTATCATTAATTAATTATTCACTGTGTTTTTATTATCCCATATATGCATGGCACATGTATGCCATATATGTGAATATTATATACATTACCCCACTATATATAATATGCAATATAATAAGATTGACCTTTCCCAATACCACAGGAACCATTCTTTTTCCAACTAGCCCCCTTCTAAACTGCAAGTTCCTTTTGGGGAGATGTGAGTAGTTCCAAGAATTATATTGAGTTTACTGATGGGACATAGATGAGGGCTTATTTCTGCATTAATCTGAAACTCATAAAAATATCCACTTTCTCAATAATTATGTACACAATTCTGTATACCCAGTTTAAAGCCACAAGGCGAGAGAGGAGAGGGAAATGTGTGTGTGAAAAAACAAATGACATTTAGTGCAACACTAAAAGCAGATAGGAAGCTTTCACAGTGTTTGTTTAATGCCATGGCAAGTGCATTTGTCTGTCTTGTTTTCTAACAATAAAACCCCACATGGAAAAGCCTTGTGGTAGTTTCTGTCCTTCCTTGTGTGAAGATGTCACAAAGAATGAATTTTCACTATCCCTGTTTTCACAGACATTTGTCTTTAGTACAGGTACAAACATTCTGACAGTTTTTTTTTTCCTTACAGAATCTCAGAAGTCTTCTCTTAAATTGTTTCATGTCACTGATATCTACTTTTCATTCTCAAATGATGGTTCTGAAAAATCTAATATCTTCTATAATTGATTGACTCCATTTTCTATCATTGACTATTTTAAAATAGGATTGTCCCTTTTCTTCAAGAACAGAGGGGAAGAGGAGAATAAAAATCATATAAATAGTAACAATTAAGGAAAACTGACTACATAAGAAAACTCTACATTTCTTTTTTACAGTGGACCATTTTACAGATGAAACAACTCAGGTCAAAAGATGTGAGCACAGATCATAGGTCAGACATGACAAAACTCTGAGAGATGAAAATCAAAGACATACTATTGTATGCTTATAAATAAGCGTTCTCCTAGTTGACATTAATAAATAACACTAATTTTATATTTCTCCTATACCATCTTTCATTTAGAACAATGGAAATTGGAATATTTAGTAAACGGGGGTGTTTTTCCCTTAGTGGAAACTTTATACCCTTCAGTTGAACAGAAGTATTGCACACCAATACAAATACCTTCACTTATCTGAGTATACTGAAACTCACCAAAAATCAGAATTTAACATCTTCCTCAAAATAATATAGTTTTCTGAAATGCCATTTTATTTTAAAAACAAGTTGGAACTCAGAACTATGTGTTGCTTATATTCGCATGTCATTTTTTGGCTTGCTTGAAAGGGCATTTAAACCTTCATTCCCCATTGCTGCCATGTCTAGACAACTCTAGACAACACCAGGGGAGCACATTTGGACATGCTCACCCTCAGCATGACAGATATGTAATACCTAGTGAGCGGTGATTGTCAGCTTGTAAAAACAAACAAACCACAAAAAACCCACAACTATGTTCATGTTTCTAGAACAATAAATAGCTCAAATATTAGTGTATGCAGATAAATATACATCAAACATTAAATGTGCCAATGAATTTTCATTTATCCTACTGCTTATGTTTATTCTTAGAATTTCTATCTCCTGGTATTGTCACTCTTCCACAACCAATTATTGTGGATTCCAATGTAATTGATGACTTAACTTTTTTTCTCTCTTCTGTAATCATTGTTCTCAATGAGAAACTTCAAGGATCTTTGTTTCTCTAGTAATATTCTTGTTAATGTTCCTGAAAATATTGCAATTCTCTTGCATTTCTTCAATCATTTTAGTTTCCACCTTATTTTTAGCAGTTTAATGCAGGTATACAATTCATTATAATCTTATGCACTCCCTAATTACCTTCACTTATTCCTTACCACTAACTCTATTGCAAAAACATCCCACATCTGTTGTCAACTACTCTCAAATTTCTTTTTTTTTTTTTTTTGGTTTTTCAAGACAGGGTTTCTCTGTGTAGCTTTGCGCCTTTCCTGGAGCTCACTTGGTAGCCCAGGCTGGCCTCGAACTCACAGAGATCCGCCTGGCTCTGCCTCCCGAGTGCTGGGATTAAAGGCGTGCGCCACCAACGCCCGGCAAATTTCTTTTGTCTTATTATTTTGTGCTGTTTTTTGGGCAGTTGGTCACTTGTGCTGTGTGTTCATGATTGCAACACCATGCCATATCCTTGAAGACAGTGATTTATAGTACTGTTTCCATTATTATTATTCCTCCTATTTCCTCCCTTAAAACTCTCCCTTATGCTACAGCCTGCTCTGTTTCAAATTGATAGTTTTCTTAAATTGTTGTTAACATGTGTGTATGTATTCCTAAATATATGAGTATATAATCCCCCAAACATTATAGGTTATTAGTATTACTCTTGGTTGCCCCCTAAAAGTCAAAGATACATACCTATTGCTGAAGAAATTATATGCTTCAGAAATAGCGCCCAAGGTCCTCAGCTGGCAGTGAGCTGAATGGCTCCTCCCTGAAAACTACTTTCCATGGTTATCAGAGTGTGTCTTGCACTACATCAATGACCAGGATGCCAAGATAATGGTAAAGATGCAGTAGTGAGTGGAACACATGCCTTGATGGTAAACTACAGCTCTCTAACTTAACATAAGGCCCACTCAACAAGAGGAAAACTATGACTGGTACTGGAAGCCTAGCCAACCACTCAGTGCTAGTGAAGTCATGAATCTTGGGGTGAAACTTACATTAGTCACTTTACTACACAAGAATAATTCCTAAATACTTTCTGTGGTGATACTGTGTTCCCCAAAATATTGTGCACCCTAATAAACTTAATCTGGGGTCAGAGAAGAGAACAACCACTAGATATAGAGGCCAGAAAATGGTGGCACACATGACTTTAATCCTAGCATTCCAGAAGCAGAGATCCATGTGGATCTCTGTGAGTTCAAAGCCACATTGGAAACAGCCAGGCATGGCGACATATGACTTTAACCCAAGAAGTGATGGCAGGAAGCAGAAAGGTATATAAGGTGTGAAAACCAGGAACTAGGGTCGGTTAAGCTTTTAGTCTTTTGAGCAGCAGTTCAGCTGAGATTCATTCCGAATGAGGACTCAGAGGCTTCCATTCTGGGAAAAAGGGATCAGCTGAGGAATTGGCAAGGTGAGGAAGCTGTGGCTGGTTCTGTCTCTCTTATCTTCCAGCATTCACCCATTACCTGGCCCTGGGTTTGTTTTTATTAATAAGACCTTTTAAGATTCGTGTTACAACAATCCAAATATTTGTCCACGTACAAACAAAAATACAAGTTTTACACAATTTTTATTTGCAATTTAGGCACTTATACTTTAGATATTATAAAGAAAATAAACTTTGGAATGTATTTGTTTTTCAATCTATTAAACCAAACACAACTGTCAAAAATAAGAAAGAAAGGAAGAGAGAGAGAGAGAGAGAGAGAGAGAGAGAGAGAGAGAGAGAGAATAGAAGGAATGATCCCTAATGACATTCTGATATACTCATATATCAGTGCCTATTCCAATCGTCATCAGAGACTCTTCTTCCTACAACTTAAGGGAAAGTATGCAGGGACCCACAGTAAAACATTAGGCAGAGAGAGAACCCTGAAAGGAGTTCTCCATCTAAGACCTTCCTCTCCTTGGAGCTCAGTGAATTCCATGGAAAGGGGCGTGGGTCAGGGACACCAGGAGAGCACAGCCTGCAGAACCAACTAAACGGAAGTCATCTGTACTCACAGAGACTGAAGCAGCAATTATGGAACCTGCAAGTGTTAACGTTAGGTCCTCTGCATATGTTATGGTTTTTGGCTTGATGCTTAGGGAAGACTCCTGACAGTGGACATGGAGGTATTTCAGACTCTTTTGTCTGCTCTTGGAACCCCTTTCCTGCTACTTAGTTTCCATTCCTAACTTTGATGTGAGGGTTTGTATCCGGTGTTTTTGTATCTTGTTATGCTGTGTTCATTTGATGTCCCTGGAAGGCCAGCTCTTGAGCAGGGTGGACTGGATCTGGGGAGAAGGGAGGTGGTGAGGAACTGGGAGGAGTGGAGGGAGGGGAAGCTGTGGTCCACATGTATTATATGAAAGAAGAATAAATTTTTAAATGTAAAAGTAGCCATTTTATGAAATGAAGATTTGCAACAATGTTTAGATATTGGGATAGCAATATTATACAAATATATGAGGAAATGTTCTTCAGGCACAGAAAGAAAATTAGTAACTAAAGCTCTGAGCTCTGTGAATGGTATAGTAAAGGCAATCATAGTTTTAAGGAAACTACTTGGACCAATACTGGTAAGATCAAAACTATCCCACTCACTCATAGTGATATGTAGCAGTAAGTCATAGCTTTGAGTCTTAGAACATTGTTTTGGGTTATTTAGCTAAAAAGTAAATCATTTTTAAATCTTTGTAGTGCTTTCTTTTATAATTGACAGAAACTGTGATTTTTTTTTCATGATTGTAAATATCACACTTGGAGAAAACAGTGTAATAAGTATTTATGCATAATATAAAACATTTTATAAACCATTTAGATAAAGGCTTGAAGAGGTCAGTCATTGAATATCTGTTTTAGTCTCAACATTGTGCAAGATACCTCATTTATGATATATCATCAAATGTAATTTTCAAAGAGAATCAAGGTACATGTCTGTATTGCCACTGGGCAATCATAGACACCAAGGATCAGAAAGATTAAGACATTCTCACATGGGCACAAAGGTATAACTATTGAAACAATCATAGACTCACATTTTTTAAATATTTACATTATTTATATCAGCCTAATTTTTATATAAAATCTTAAAATTGTCAAAAATGTGAGTGTGTGAATATAATTAACATATTCTAAAGATAAAATAAAAAGCCCACAGTGTTGATATTATAGTGTTGCTCAATCCTGGCTTTTAAATGTCACAAGCAGACTAGTGAAACCAAAATCTCATGTTGTAATAATGTCTCCATTGGAGCTATTTCCTTCCATTTAGATTCAAACCTTAGAGTACAATTAAAACATAAACCTCAAGAGATCAAATGTGGCAACTGACAAGTTCCTTTATTATGTGAGCTTAAGAGTTTGAAGAGGTCTATATATAAGAAGTCTCCATTGCACAGAATGTTATAGATAATACTTTGTTGTGTGGACTTCTTGGAAATAATGCTACCAATAAAATATTTTGAATATGATTAAAAGTTTGAGGAAAAATAATGACTTTCACTTTGAAGGAAATTATATAAAACAAATGACAGTTAATTTAGTTTTAATTTCTATTTCATCATGGCAAGGTAATTAAACATAACAACAAGAGGTATCATATTATTAAAGGCACTAACCGTTATCAGTATCATGATATGTATAAGGGTCCGCAATAGATGAAAATAACTTTGTGCTACATAGCCTTTCAGCAGTAAAACTAATAATCACAGAACCAAAGCACTGTATCGATTAGTCATGGAACTCAGAACATCAAAGGAGGTAAAAGTAACAGATATTAAAAGTAAATAGATGGGTACAGAAAGAGAAATAGACTTTTTTTTTTGCAAGTCTATGTGAGCATCATTATCTTTCCATGATATTTGAGCAAGTATGTCTGTTGATATATATATATATATATATATATATATATATATATGCTTTTCATATTAGATTACTTTTTTCCTTTTTCAAATTTGCATGTTCCAGTAAAACTTAAGAAAGTTATTTTAGTGACAAATGAATATGATGTCATTGCACAACTTCATATTAAATATGTAAATAAATATATAGGAACCTTTGTGGACATGAGGCACATTAAATGATTATATAGATACAATAGGATTCAAGTCCCTTTGGCATGATGTGCTAAATATAAAAACAAATTTGCTTTAACTGTGCATTCTACTTTCATTTTTACTTATGTACTTGTCAGTGCATTAAAAAAGTAACTTCTGTTTTCATGAGATCACTTTATAATGTTTTGGTTTAAATATTTGTTTTCAGACTTTTCATCATTGCTTTGGGAACTACTCTCGAACAAAGAACTTGTTACTTCCTGATGTCATGTGTGCTGTAAGTTGGGTATAGTCATGTTCTCTACATTCTCAGGTGAAGGAATGGGAACTATGTTATACATTAAAGTCTGCAGCATCTGAAATCATCAACAAAAAGGATAAGTGACAGAAAATAGAGAAACATGAACAACTGTTTCATTAAAATGAAATGTGAGTTGGATGTTTATAGTTTTCTAACATGAAATCTAACTGAAATGTACTGAGTCTGAGACACTATTAGATGTGTTCATCTTGTCCATAATTTGTAAGTTAGATGTTAAAAAATTATGAATCCAATATGAAATTATAATTAAATACATGAATTACAGTTTCTAAGTAGGCTTTATATTTCCTAATACTTTAAAAATAAATGTATTCAATGATTGATTCTAATAAATAAATTGATGGGGTAAACTTTTGTACCAGTGGTAGAGTTTGATAGATGATAGTGTAATTTAGCAGGAACATCTTGTAACTATTATAGGCAAGATGTCTTAGAACATTCAAAATTCTACATAACCATTCATTTCAATATCCATTTGTATTTGTCATTTGCTTTAAAAACAAGTCAAAGGCTGGAGATGTATGTCAGAGGCTAAGAGCACCTGCTTCTCCTACAGAGGACTGGAGTTTGGTGAACATCACCCACATCAGACAGCTCACTACATCATGTAACTTCAACTCCAAGATTTCCAACAGTCCCTTCTGGCCTCTACTGGTACCTGCTTTCAGGTACATGCACATACACAGAAACAAAAAAAAATAAATTAAATTAAAAATACTAAAAACCATATCGTCCGTCTTTCAACATTTACTACCTATTCATTTTGTTCTCAATGCTGGAGCCCAAGCCTACACTGATTCTTGGACCTTTTATCTTGAATGGTTTTTTTTTTAATTTTTCTTACTATTTATTCAAGGTTAAATCAATGGTTGAGTTATCAAAAATGACAGAGAATAATTTCACAGAAGTGACACTCTTCCTGCTCAGTGGATTTTCAGATCATCCAGAATTACAAGTCAGTCTGTTCTTAATATTCCTTTTCATCTATTTATTCACTGTGTTGGGCAAACTTGGGCTAATCATGTTAATCAGAATTGACTCTCAGCTTCACACACCTATGTACTTTTTTCTCAGCAGTTTAGCATTCATTGACATATTTTATTCCTCCACTGTAACACCCAAGGCACTAGTCAATTTCCAGTCCACACAGAAATCAATTTCCTTTGTAGGCTGCTTTGTTCAAATGTACTTCTTTGTTGGTTTGGTGTGTAGTGAGTGTTTCCTTCTGGGA
>CABHPR010131223.1:0-11154 GCA_902168415.1 Peromyscus melanophrys | reverse complement strand
ACTTTAGAAAAGAAATGGTTGTAGAGTTCTATAGCATTGTTTAAGTGTGTGAAAATTTCTAGGCTATTCTTGAAATATTTCATTTATGCGTTGCATTTGACATAACTCTATGTAAATATATTCCTTCTGGTATTGTGGCTTCAGTTTGATTTTCCTTTGTGAATAAATATTATGAGGGGTTAAGTGCATTAAAAAATTATATGCTGTGTTTATGATCTTACCTAATTATACATATCTGGCATGTAGGTATCACATTTTTACATTTCAAATAAGCATCTCATAAACAGAATTCATCTTCATTCTTGTGGAAATAGTTGTTGTTAGTTATATGTGTATTATTGCTTTACTATGCAAATAATTTAAATATTAATATTATTGACATTAATAAATATTTTATCTCTATCCTTCTTCTTGTGATTGACATTATATCACCTGTCTGTACCTAGGTGTGAAAACTACAGTTCTTTTATTTCTTTTCATGAGAGTAGATTGTTTTAAATGCCAAAATTATATTTAAATACCCATATATCTCTTTAAAGATATTTACCCTCTTTAGGTTCTTTCCACCCATTTGTCTTCCATTTCTCTTTTACCTCTATACCCTATAGTGGTAATTTTCACAAGTATGTCTGCTTTTTATTCAGTCATTTTTTTTGGCTTTACTACTCCAAATCTCTTGGTCTTTCCCTTGCTAAATGATTAAGGTGACAATCTTTATAGTGTGTGCCACATCAGTAAGGTGTTAGATATCTCCTAGCTGTTGAACGGTGACAACAGACACTCAATTTAAAATATGTTGCATCAAACTTTAAAACAATGCCACTTTTCCATTCAGTATGCTAGATTTAGAACAGCTTAGTGATGATGCTGTTAGTTATAGGGATTCTTGGAGTTTGCATCTTTTTTCACCATCTTTAAATTATATTTTTATATAAAATAAAAAGTAACTTTTAAATTTACTTTAATTCAAGAAAATATTTCAGGCATTACAAAGGAAACAAATTTATCAGTGAAAAGAAAAGAAATTGAGTGCAAGTTCTTCTGATCATGTTTATTTAGGTTCATTGTTGTACTTTACATTTCTATTCAAAAACTTATCAAATTTGCAAAAAATTTTTAATGTAATTTGAGGAGATATTGAAATGGTAAAAGTATAAGACTATGCTAGTTTCCCTGAGGTGATTATTTCCCATTATTTAAAATACATTATAAATATTACTAAATAAATATAAATTACTAAATAAACATTATCATATAAATACTATATAAATTACTGCCTACCATATAAATAAATTTATATTTCACATCATTTTTATACACAAATAGTATGTACTGTTCAGGGACAAGTGGCCAAACGAATGGAAACACATGAACTGTGAACCAATGGCTGAGGGGCCCCCAACTGGATCAGGCCCTCTGAATGGGTGAGACAGTTGATTGGCTTGATCTGTTTAGGAGGCATCCAGGCAGTTGGACCAGGTCCTGTGCTCAGTGCATGAATTGGCTGTTTGAAACCTGGGGCTTAGCTGAGATGCTTGGCTCAGCCTGGGAGGAGGGGCTAGACCTGCCTGGACTGAGTCCACCAGGTTGATCTCAATCCTCGGGGGAGTCTTTGCCCTGGAGGAGATGGAAATGGGGGGTGGGCCGTGAGGAGGGGGGCGGGGTGGGAGGAGGGAGAACGGGGGAATCTATGGCTGATATGTAAAGTTGAATTATATTGTAAAATAAAATAAATTATAAAAAAACTCATTATAACATTTACTAATTTCTTTTGGCAATTTTAAATGTATATTGAGGATATAATTTTGACTATAGTAGACTAAATTAAGTAAATAGCCAGGCGGTGGTGCCATCTATCTTTAATCCCAGCACTCAGGAGACAGAAGCAGTGGATTTCTGTGAGTTCGATGCCAGCTTGGTCTATGGAGCAGATGCCAGGACAGTCAGGGCTACACAGAGAAACCCTGTCTTGAAAAACAAACAAATAAGCAAAAATTAAATAAATGTGTGTGCTAAAGTAAGTATTATGTACCCACAAAGAGAAAATAATTGAGACAAATTATAATTATGTTAACAAAATATCAAGAATGAATTTGAATTTCTTTCATTTACTTTTTTGAAATCTGTTGTACTTTATCTTTTTTCTGATTAACATGTCTATTCCTATAAACATGCTTTTAAATGCTCACAATAAAGAATTATTTTCATTTTTATGATATAAAGCTTAAAATAGTTATTTCTCTAAACATTTCTTATCATCCTAAAAAATGACTTTATGTGATCATTATGCAATGTAAAAACTCTATAATTATTAGGTCAATTTAAAAGCAAATAGTTTTTTTCATGTGAAATATCAGAAAAGAAGACCAAGTGAGGTAGAGATTCTGAGAGAACAAGCCATTGCTTATTTGCCCTTGAACTTTTGCCCTTGAAAGTGTGCCAAGTTCATTCCCCTGGAAACTGGTCTCTGAGGACAGTCTCATGTTGTGTGGTCTTCAGTGTTGGTTATATGAAGCGCTTTGTCTCAACAGGATCAGGCAATGCACTACAGCACTCTGAGGACTTTCAAGTATTTGGCATACTTTAGAGACTGAAATTCTTATTAAAATTTTCATTTGACCAGACTAAAACAAAATTTTGTTGTAGATTGTTTTCATTGATAATTTAAAAAATGAATACACAAAAATCTAAAAATAACCACCCCAATGAAAACAAACATTATGTTATAGAAATGTACAAGTCATTTAAATACTTTCATAATTTATACACTAGAAAAATTTAATGCTGAAGCATTTCTAGACTACAGTCAAGGAAGAAGTGTTGTGAAAATCCTTGGCTCACAGTAAGTATCCCCAACTTTAGATGGTTTTAGGTGATTTTGTTTGGGTCTTATCACGAACAGTGCTGGTATTTGCAGAAATAGAAATGTAGTGTTGACAAAGTCAGTGTCTGCATTCAATGTAAGTGTATTGAAGTATATTTTATTAGTTTTAGATTGGTCAAGTATTATAATATCTATAATTCTAATTTACCACAATAATGTGATTTATGATTGAATTTTATTTATAATGTGTTCAATGATTTTGAGGTTAAATGGGGACTAAATGATACATTGTAAATGTTCCCTATGATTGTTGATTTGTTGATTAGTTTTCAAGCCTGATTATGATTTGTTTAAACTTCTATAACTTCAGAGATCAAGATTCTGGGAAGGATCACAGTGCTTTAATTGTTCTTCCTTCAGCAACTTTTCTTAGTTCTTTTTTTGTTTTTTAGTAAAATATGTAGGTGACTGTACAACCTGTGATGTCACATGCTCATGAATATTAAAGGTATTCAGGAAGGAAAGCCCTGTGAACAAATATTTCCATCTTCTAATTATGAGGTATATCAATTTGCACTCTAAAATGTTTAATTCAAACTATTAGTTTTAGCTCCTTATAAATTCTTACTAAGCTTTTACTTAAGGGGATAAAGGGATGACTCAGTAGTTAAGACCACTGGTTGTTTTTCTTCTAGGTGACTTGGGTTCAATTCAGAGCACTTACCTGGCAGATCATAACTGACTGTTACTACAGTTCCAGAGGATCTGACACCCTCCTCTGTCTTCCACATACACACACACTGCACGATCATGGTGCATGGTGTACAATACATGCAGGCAAAACACTCATAAACATAAAACAGTATACCACATTGACAAAGAAATAATATGTCATATGTTAAATGTCTACAGACTGCCATAGTCCTTTGTGATTGATTTTCTTTTAAGACCTCACATTTCTCAGCTTTATAATATGAAAATTAAAAGTTTCCCCTCATAGTCACGATATTACTAAAAAGAAAGAGAAAATATAGAGTTATAAATTCACTAGGTAGACAGATATATGTTATATCATTTTCCATTTTATTCCAGCTTTAAATTCTAATTTTAACTAAAAGGGACTGGAACAGGAATGATGAAGTAAAATGTCATATCATGCTTAAAATAAATATTAAATATTGGTATTTTCTATCAAACATTGTAAAATTTGTGTTCATGACAAGCAATGCAAATCTTTTTACCTTCTTCACCTTGGAAGACTATCATGTTAATGTTCTACCCCCCCACCTCAATACACACACTATAAAGCCTGTGTGTACACAAAGACCCAGCTATATTCTAGAAATTTTAAGTAGCCAAGCCCTCCTTGCATTCCTTCATTTTCTTGGCAAGGATTCTTTTAAAGCTAAGAAAGACTGTGAGGTCAGACCCCTGTCAATGGGGGAAAGATCAGATGCCACCTGCCTTAGGCCAAGTGCACTTTCTACCTTGGGATGCTTTGTCCTTCCAAGCACAGTCTCTTGATTAAGAGGAAAGCTCTACCTTGTTCAGACACATTATTTGGAGTAGGAGACTCTTTCTTTGTGACCCTGGATGTTTTTCTAAATTTCCAAATACTAGTCTACATCTGCATCAATATCTGACAATTTATATTTTAATTTTTTAAAAATAAATTATCTATTTCTTGGTAATATATTATATAGATATATTATATAGATACTTGTAATTCTTAATCCAAACACAGCTATTACTAAAATCACTTTTGATTTCTCAGCATTTTAGAGCCATTCACTATGGATGCCTGGAATTACACAAATAAACCTGACTTCATCCTCATGGGGCTGACAGATTCCAAGGAGATCCAGCTGGTCCTGTCTGTGCTGTTTCTCCTGATATACCTGGTCACTGTGCTGGGGAACATAGGCATGATGCTGATCATTCGTCTAGATGTCCAACTTTCCACTCCAATGTATTTCTTCCTCACCCACCTGTCATTCCTTGATCTCAATTACTCAACTGCCATCACACCTAAAACCTTAGAGAACCTGCTTACTTCAAACAAGAGCATTTCATTCATGGGTTGTTTCACCCAGCTGTACTTTTTTGTCTTGTTTGGTGGTGCTGAATGTTTTCTTCTTTCCTCCATGGCCTATGACCGCTATGTGGCTATATGCAACCCTCTGCATTACCCACTTGTTATGTCCACAAGACGCTGCCAGGCCCTCCTCACTTGTTCCTATATGATGGGAGCTGTTGATTCCTCTGTCAATATGCTCTGTCTAAGCAGGTTGAATTTCTGCAGCTCTCATGTCATCAATCACTTTTTCTGTGACACACCTGCAGTTCTAGCACTGTCCTGCACTGACACCTATGTCATTGAAATGATAATAATCATTGTCTCTGGTTCAACTCTAATGGTGTCCCTTCTCACCATATCAATGTCTTATACATCCATTCTCTCTGCCATCTTGAAAATTAGTTCTACTTCAGGAAAGCAGAAAGCCTTCTCCACTTGTGCCTCTCACCTACTGGCAGTCACCATATTTTATAGCACTATGATCTTCACTTATTTAAAACCAAAGAAGTCCTACACCTTGGGAAAGGATCAAGTGGCTTCTGTTTTCTACACCATTGTGATCCCCATGCTGAACCCACTCATTTATAGTCTCAGAAACAAAGAAGTGAAAAGCGCTGTCAGTAGAGTTATCAAGAAGAGGAAGGACCATAGGCAGTTAAGGTAACAGTGGTGCTCAGCACTTAGGCTCTTCTCTTTCTATTTTTCCTATTAGGTCCTTCTTGGTCTTTATCGAAAACTTATTGTATGCTTTATTTAAATTTGTGTGTATGAAGCTTTCTTTACAAAATATAATTTGATCCTAGATATTACTAAGGAAACATTTTAGAAATCTATGTTATAATAATATGAAATATATACTAGATCTGTGATATAAATATGTGTGTTTTAAAGACAACCAATTGGAAAATTAGAAACAATAATCTTCATTGTTAAAATTATATTGTGTGATATTCTATATATCCTGTAATTTTAGAGAATTATGAAGCCATAACTTCTGTATAATGAGAATGAAGCATTTATTTTTAATCTCAAGAAGGACTCCACAGAGGGGTTAAGTGATCTTGTTTTGAACTAAAGATGGTGGACTTTGGACTCTAGCTTCTGATTATTAGAATGCTAAAGCTTAAGGCTATTTCCTCTCAGTCAGGAGGCTCAGCCATTAGGAACATGTGTTGCTATGGTAAAAGATCCAAGATTAGTTTCCAGCATCCATATCTGGTGGCTTACAACCTAACCTGCTGTAATTCCAGCTCCAACAGAGCCCCCTTATGGGCTTCTGATCTCACATGCCCTCAGCTACACACACACACTCTGTACATAGAGTTACACAAAATAAAGCCCTCTTGTAGGATGACTCCAGTGTGTGCACGTGGAAAACATTTGAAAGATATGTTTTGGTGTGACGTATTAAGAAGCCATAGCAAGAGTAGATCAGTTCGGGCTTTCTCTCAACCATTGCTAGTAGTCTATTGTGGAGGTATCTTTGTGGATTTCTGGGGACCTCTCTAGCACTTTGCTTCTTCCTATTCCCATGGGGTCTTCATTTATTATGGTCTCTTTTTCCTTGCTCTCCCTCTCTGTTCTTGATCCAGCTGGGATCTTCTGCTCCCTTAAGCTCTCTTTCCCTCGAACCTTGCCTTTCCTTACCCTCCCTCACTCTCATGTAGATCTCATCCATTTCTCTGTCGTTGGGCAATCCCTGTGTCTTTCTTAGGGTCCTGTTTTCTAGGTAGCCTTCCTGATCTACTCTGGTGATCTGATAGCCAAACACCCTAACTGTCGTGCTAGAACTCTCATCCAATGACTGTTGGAAGCGGATGCAAAGATCAACAGCCACGCCCCAGGTGGAGCTCCGGGAGTACAATCTGGGAGAAAGAGGAGAGATTGTATGAGCAAGAGTTGTTGAGACCATGATTGGAAAAAGCACAGGGACAAATGGCCAAACTAGTGGAGGCGCACAAACTGTGGACAAATAGCTAAGGAGCCCCCATGGAACTGGATCAGGCCCTCTGGATAAGTGAGACAGTTGATTAGCTTGAACTGTTTGGGAGGCCCCCAGGCAGTGGGACCAGGACCTGTCCTTAGTGCATGAGCAGGCTGTTTGGAACCTAGGGCCTATGCAGGGACACTTTGCTTAGCCTGGGAGAAGGGAGGAGGGGACTGGACCTCCCTTGATTGAATCTACCAGGCTGAGCTGGTATCCCCAGAGGAGTCCTTGACTTGGAGGAGATGGGAATGGGAGTTGGGCTGGGGGTGTGGTTGGGGAGGCTGGAGGAAGGAAGACAGGGGAATCCGTGGCTGATATGTAAAATTAAATTAAATTATAAAATAAATTTTAAAAAAAGAAGCCATAGCAAACTGCCTTATTCTTTTTCCTTTAGTTTTTTTTTTCCGTAGTTCTTTTCTTTAACATTTAAGTTAGGTTTATTTTATTTTAATTATTTTTTATTATTTAATCAATTAATTATTTTTTCCATGCCTGATAACAGTTTCCCCTCTGCCATCCTCTTCTCCCAGTCTCTCCACAAGTGCCTCCCACACCTTCCCTCTTCCTTCCCTTCAGAAAAGTGCAGGCCTTCCATGTACATCAGTCAGCCATGGGATATGGAGTTGCAGCAAGACTAGGCAACTCCTCTCTTGTTAAGGTTGCACAAGATAACCCACCAGGAGGAAATGGTCCCACGAGCAGGTAACAGAGTCAGAGACATTCTCCACTCCCTCTGCCAGATGTCCCACAAGGTGATTAAGCCACACAATGGCAACAAATTATCAGAGGGCCCATTTCAGTCTCATGCAAGTTCTCTGGTGGTTCAGTCTCTGTGAGCCTCTAATGAGCCTAGGTCCATTCACTGTGTTTTCCCATGGTGTCCTTAACCCCTCTGGTTCCCATAATCCTTCCTCCCCCTCTTCCATAGGCTTTCTTTCCAATGTCCACCTAATGTTTGGCTGTGGGTCTCTGCATCTATTTCCAGCTGGGTGAAGACTGATGACAACTGGGCTAGGCACCAATCTATGAGAATAGCAGAATAACATTTAGATATCATTTCATTGACCTTTTTTGTTGCCAGTTTTGTTCTATCCTAGGTCTATGGACTGTCCAGACTCTGGGTCCTGTCCCTCCAGGCATTGTTAGGAGTGAGCTCTCTTTCAGCATATGGATTTCAAGCTGGTCATTGGTTGGCCACTCCCATACTTTCTGTACTGCCTTTGTTCAGTATATTGCTAAGGCAGGACAAATTGTAGGTCAAAGTTTATGAGCCTGGCTTAGGGTCCCAATCCCTCCACTGGAAGTCTTGTCTGGTTACAGAAGATGATTGGTTCAGGCTCTGTATCCCCCATTGCTAAGAGTTCTAGCTATGGTCACCCTTATAGATTCCTGGGAGTTTCCATTGGACTAGGTTTCTACCTTATCCCAAAGATGCCTCTGATTCCAGTTGTCTTTCCCAGTACTCGTTCCCTCCATCCTTCCCCAAACTGATTCTTTCTGTTCTCATGTCCACCCATCCCCATTCAGACCTCTCCCTCCATCCACCTGTAATGTCTATTCTATTTTCCCCTCACAGAGAGATTCATGGGTTCCCCCTTGAGCCTTACTTTTATGCATAGCTCCTTTGAGCACGTGGATTGTACTTTCTCACCTATAACCACCTATAAGTGAATACACACCAAGTTTCTCTTTCTGGGTCTGGGTTACATCACTCAATATGATCTTTTCTAGTTCCATCCATTTGCCAGCTAATTTCATTGTTTTTAAGAGCTGAATAATAATATTGTATTGACTAAACATACCAGATTTTCTTCAACTGATAGACAGGTTATTTCCACTTTCTGGCTATTGCGAATAAAGCTGATTTGAACATAGTTGACCAAGTGTCCTTGTGGTATGGTAAGCATCCTTTCAGTATATGCCCAGGAGTGGTATAACTGGTTCTTGAGGTAGGTTGACTCCCAGTTTTCTGAGAACTGCCATATTGATTGCCAAAGTGGCCGTGAGAGTTTGCACTCCCACCACCAATGGAAGAGTCGTCTTCTTCTTCTTCTTCTTCTTCTTCTTCTTCTTCTTCTTCTTCTTCTTCTTTTTTCATTTTTCTTCATTCGGAAATTTTCTGCTCACTCTATGTATCACCCACAGATCTCCCTCCTCCATCCTCCCACCACCCAGCCCTCTCTCCCAAGCCACCCCACATCCCCACATCCCCAAAATCAAGGTCTCCCATGGGGAGTCAGCAGAGCCCAGCACACTGAGCCTAGGCAGGTCCAAGCCCCTTCCCACTGCACCAAGACTGTGCAAGGCATCACACCACAGGTACCGGGCTCCCAAAAACCTGCCCATGCATGCACCAGGGACAGATCCCGATCCCTCTGCCTGGGTGTCCCCCAAATAGTTCGTGCCAAACAACTGTCTTCCATATCCAGAGGGCCTAGTCCAGTCCCATGAGGGCTCCACAGCCAGCAGTCCACAGTTCATTGGCTTCCACCAGTGTGGCCAGTCATCTCTGCACACCTTCCCATCATGATCTCTATGTCCCCTGCCTGCAGAATCCCTCCTCTCTCTCATCAATTGGATTCCCGGAGCTCAGCCTGGCATCTGGCTGTGGATCTCTGCATCTGCCTCCATTAGTCACTGGACAAAGGCTCCTTGATGACGGTTAGGGTATTTGCTAGACTGGTTACCAGAGTAGGCCAGTCCAGGCAATCTCTAGACCACTGCCAGCACTCCAAGGTGGGGTTATCCTTGTGGATTCCTGAGAGCCTCCCGGCACTCTGCCTCTTCCTCCACTGAAATTGCAGTTCTTCTCAAATGTAATTATTGATGGAAATGCTTCACTAAATTGGCTTAACAGAGAAAAGATGTGATGGAAAAAATATTAACAAGTGAATATAGATTTTCTGAATCCTAGGAATGTTGCCCAGATGGAATGCTATAAAAAAAAAATCTAATTTTAGCTTTGTTATCTGTAATATACATGAAGATAAAGAAGTATAGTTTTAATTTCCTCTGTCATTAAAGCTCATATTAGAAGTTTTATGTTAAAATAATATTAAAATAATTTTTACAGATTTTGTTTTCACTTGTAAAATTATATTTTATTTTACAAAATGGTTTCAAACATTACAATTAAACTGTGTGTAAGGATTCTGTCCTTAATTATGTCATCAGCCTGTGATGGCATCCCAGCCTAAAAAGCAGGTGGGCCCTCTGTGCATCCTCCTCTCTTTCCTTTCCACTCCTGTCTGTCCTTTCACCCCCCCTTCTTCTCTTTCTGCTCTCTCTTTCTCTCTCTCTCTCTCCCAATAAAGCTCTCAAAAGGTAACTATGGCTTGTGACTCTTCCAACCAGCACTCTCCTCCACCAGCATGGCCACCACAGACTGCGGTTAGCCATGAGGAGCAGCGCCACAGCGCAACCAACATTGGCGCCGTGACTCCAATACACCACTAAACACCCGAGGACCTTGCCGCCTCTTCCCCCATCCAGCAAGACCACGAGACCTCAAGCATGCGCGCGTCCCTCACCGCCTCTGCTGGACCCCCACATAGCTACCACTGCCATCACCACAGTGAGCCATTCTTGCAGCTATAGTCTGAGCTATATTCTTTGAGACAACACCCGGGGGTTTGTCTTCGGACTGTACTGGCAAGGGCGGGCACATTTTCGTTCCTGAAGAGGAGGTAAATGGTGTCTAGGGTTCAACAGTGGACCAACTGCAGTACAGCCGCAGCCCTCACAATCCCTTGACTAAAAGGACTCGTGACTTGAGCTGATTCATAGATCTCTCTCCACTCTCAGGGACGCCCAAGATTGTAGTCTGATCCCGGTTTGTTATTTTAATTTTTTTATTTTTCTCTCGGCTACAGCCATGAGACAAAGGGGCAGATATGATACATTTACCACCTACATTGGCGGATAGGGGCGGGCCCAGTAAACCTGGCCACATAACAGCTTAAACCTGGCCACATAAAAGTGTCACGGGAACTTCTGCCAGCGAATGGGCAAATAAGAGTTACTTTATCCCCAAGCTTTCTACTCAAGTTCTAACTAAACCCTTCTCCTTCCCCACCTCTGCGTCTGCCACCTGCAACCTTTTCTGTCTGACTTCCGCAGGCAGTGGGTGGGCTCAAATGGGTGGGCTTTGGTGGTTTCTATGACTCACCCTAACTCACCTTAACTCCACCCACTCATTCTCAAATTTCCTGTGTTTCTCACATGCATACAGACAGGGCCCTGATCTTTGCCTTGTCCCTAATTCCA
>CABHPR010131222.1:7323-28119 GCA_902168415.1 Peromyscus melanophrys | reverse complement strand
TCTCTCTCTCTCTCTAATTCAATTAGTGTAGTCGGCAACTCCAGAAAAGAGTAATTCAATTAGTGCATTGTGGAGCTCTACAATACCTCTCAGCAGATGTTCACCATCTTCGGGAACTGGAGCTAGGTTTCAAATACCTGTACGACTTAGATATGCCACTCTGTTATATCATTTGTCAAAGTGCTTACATATGCTTTTCTGACTTCAAACAAAAGGTAAGGAAACAAACCTAGGCTAGCCTCCTAGAAAGGTTCCTAATTTTAGGCTGCCCTAATTAAGTTACATTTTCTAAATTATATTTAAAACAAAATGCACATTAGCTCTCAAAAAGGCAAGATCTCAAGTATGAGGTCAGGATGGACCACAATGTAAGATCCTGTCTCAAACAACAAACCAAGAGGAAACTCCTCTCCCCAATGCCCAGCTCCACCCACACTCTACATGCTCTAATTGTGGAGGATTTCCATGTTGTTCTGCAGTGCTAGGGCTTGGACCTGAGGCTTTCACATATGCCTGGCATGTGCACTACCACTAAGTCACACTTCCACACCTATTATTGTCTACTGTTTTGCTGCAGTCTATCTACTTATGGATTCTGAATTGTAATGAAGACAATGTCAAGATGGGAGTGTATTTACAAGGAAGGACAACCAGAATGGTAACCCCAAATAAGGTTATGAAAAGGACAGAAATGATGGTTGGTCTCTTTTCAAACAAACAATAAAATCAGAAACATTCAACATGGGAAACAGAAGATAAAGCAACATGACAGCTCTCCTCAACACATAAACTTGTCATTCCGAATCCAGAAAGATCAGTTCCAGGGCCCTCCACCCTCTCATCTCTAGTAGTTCAAAGTATGGGAACCTCAAGAACAGGGCACAGGATTCACATGCAGCATGGACACATCCTCCCAAATACTTATCTCTAGATTTCTTTAAATCTAGTAAAACGTAACTGTTATGCATATAATTGTCATTCAGTATTGTTTAATAGCAAGAAAAAAGTCTGTTCAGTACACGTTACAGGCCTAACTACATTTTCTGATCCAAACTAGCTGATTCTGCAAACATAAAACCAAGGATATAGGGGGTGGGGAACAACTGTCTATAAAAGAAGAACAATTACTCTGTATTACTACAAAACATAGAGTTGGGAACAGTAAGTGGACAAAGTTTGACTCCTTGCAGGAAATCTTCCCAACACACCAAACAAAGGAGAAAAACAACAACAAGAAACCTCACTGAGTTCACTTCCCCCATATGGGTAGAGATCAAGCACAGATTAGATGACCCCCTGCCAAACACATATAATAAAGGACACCTGTATTAGGAAACATGTGACATATTTCCTCTGCTATCCTTTCCAATATTGAAATTCCATAGTTTTGTGGATACACTGATTTTTTTTTTCCCTCATGAGCTAAGCCTGGAATAAAAGTAATAAAGCTAATTCTCACACAGGTGTGATGGTGTGAAAGTCCACAGCATGTGGGCAGTTTTTAACTAAAGCAATAATATACCACAGGAAGAAATTTTGTAACTTCCCTGTGTTAGATTCAGGAAACTGTAAATGCACACATTCCTGGTCCCATTTCCTACATCCCAGTTTTTTGTTTTTTGTTTGGTTTTTTTTTTTTTTTTTAAGTTTGGTTTTTTATAGGATTTAAAAGAATGGTTTGTTTCCTCTCAGCCTCTGGAAATCAGCCAATGATGTATCAATTTCCAGAAGAGTAGTGTTTTGGTTTTTACCCCTACCCCAGCCCCACCCCCACTCCCCAAGTTGGATAGTGGGTTCTTACAGCCTATATACAAATGTTAAGTCAATATTTGTGTTTAAAACTACAGAGCACTACTTAAAAACAACAGTAACTAGTTCTTACTGTCCTTGGCTTGGGTCTTTCTGAGCACTCCATTTCTAAAAATAGGGGGTATATAACTCTGGATACAATAGAGCAGGACTTTATTTTGCAAATTCTATCTCCTGTCTCCCATCATGACCTCAAAACAGAACTAAGAGATATTAGGAACATGTAGGTAGCTCAGTGGTAGAGCACATAAGCATGCACAATGCCCTGGGTTCAATCCCCAGAACCTCCACTTTAGTTCTAGAGCTGGAGAGATGGTCAATGGTCAGGAGCACTGGTTGGTCTTGCAGAGGATTCAGATTCAGTTCCCAGTACCTACATGGTGGCTCAGAACTATCTGTAACTCCAGTTCTAGAGGATCTAACACCATTTTCTGGCCCCATCAGTACCTCACATACATACAGACAAAACATTGGAGTAAGCAAAGTGGTTTTTTTTTTTTTTTTTTTTTTTTTTTTTTTTTTTTAAGATGGACTTCTCTGTGTAGCCCTGACTGTCCTGGAGCTCACTCCATAGACCAGGCTGGCCTCAAACTCACAGGGATACACCTGCCTCTGGATGCTGGAATTAAAGGCATGCGCCACTTCTGCCTGGCTTAAATGGTTCTTCTTAAACATTACTGTAAAATACAAATTTTGTACATTAAAACATTATTTTTCTTACTACAATTTCAGTCTTTGATAAATTCATCATTTGGGTAATATTAAAATAGTGGAGTCAGGGCTAGTGAGATGGCTCAGCAAGGAAAGATGCTTCCCTTGAGGCCTGAGTTCGATCCCATGGTGGAAGGAAAGGACTGACTCCAGCAAGCTATCCTCTGACCTCCACACACATGCTTCTACACACAAATAAACCGAATTAGAAATTTTTTAAAATCTAAATCAATAAGTAAATAAAAAATAGCAGGTTAATTTCCATTTGATCAGCAACATTACGATATAGTCGGCACTCGGCCTAGCAAACAATTTCATTGTCTGCTCACACCTGTCCACCAGAGCTTTCCTAACTTCTGCCTCCAGACAGAAGTAAGACCTCACGTGATTCTTCCTCATGACTGGGGTTCTCCATAGACCCTGATATTCACGCACTAACTCAACTTTAACCTTAGAGCTTGCGTCTTTGTTCAAGTGTTAGGTTCATTTGTCTCTCCTGGTCCACTTCTCTTTAACATCGTCCCTTTTATGTGGTTAAGGCAACTCCTTCCAACCCTCTGAAGGAAAGCGGACAGATAGGGGAGAAAGGAATGAACTGTGAACACCTCAAACAAGAAAGGTTGCTTAAAAACTAAGTGTCACATTCTGACAGTTCAATATTTCATGACCAATACAAGGAACGTGCAACGACACTGCAACTTTAAATCTTTCCCTCTGTGTCAGCCCCTCTCTCTCTCATTGTAATGCCAAAGGGAACAGCAATCAGAGTGGAGATGTTCAACGTGATAGAGGTCAGGACACCATCGGATCAACGTACCAGAAACACGACCTTGTTTATTTTTTTTCCACAGTATTATTGTTTACAGGGTGCTTTGCTCGTGTACCTTGTGGTTCTTAGCTAAAAGATGAAATTACAGCCCAGGATGAAGCGCTCAGGCACACATCCAATTTGTGTTTCCATCTCAGAAAACAAAAAGCTTCTAAGGCCCTCAGGCTGCCATTCAAACTTGGAGGCTGACATTTCTAACAGCATGAACCAGAGAATGGCAGAGAGAATGATCTAATGCATTTCTGACTTGTCAATCAAAGATCTCACCTCCGCTGTCTTGTAAACAGTTGGGGGCCATCTAACTACATTCATAAACCTAGGGAGAGCTTACTGCCAGCTGGGGTGCTGGAACTACACACTCTGGCTTCCACCACCAAAACCATGATTCAGTTTTATGACCTCACTGCAAATAGTGCATAGGCACATTTCCAGGACCACTGAAATGGAGCTAGGGTAGGGAATACAAAAGAGATTCTGGTCAAATACTGTTATTTTCAAGCTGTTGGAATCCTGTATCCATCTTATCCTCATTTTACTAATTTCTCTCAAAGGACTACACTATGCTACAGTTGATATGCTTAAAAAATTAACAACCCGCCACTTAAAAAAAATCTAGGGGAAATGCATTAATATTAAACTAGAAATGTTCCTTATGGTTTACTATCAGCAAAGAAAGTGATACAAAACAGTGACTAGTACAAAAGGTACAAAAGGTAGAAACTACATTAACAGCAGCAGCTTCATTTTAATGAAGCTAATGAGGAACTTAAATTCAAATATAAGGCTTTTGATACTTATAAATAGTTTTATATTTACTAGGTAGGAATGGTGAGTAGGTTTATGTAGAACATGAAAATATAAGGAGATTACTAACTCCTCATGGTTTCCCTTACTTATGACTATATGGTCCGACACATAAAAAAAAATTAGACCCAATCAAGCTAAGACTTTAACTTGGTACTTAAGGTTCATGTATGAAAAGGAACATTTGTTTTCTTCACGCAAATTTTACAGGGAACAGAATTGTAACTTAATTCAAATTCATACCAAGAGACAGACAGCAGCTTTTCACTGTATATCTATGAACGTAAAGGAAGGTGACAGATAACCCAGCAGGAAAAGATACACTGCACAATCCTGCTGCCACATCCCAGTTCCAAATAACTATTCCAAAATATAACAAATCTGGTCTCCAGAGGACTGCATGTGAGAATGTAGAAAAGCTAAAATCTATTCAATATCATGCTCAGAGAAAAACAAAACCCATGTGTACCAGTTCCTAATAGTACAGAAGTACAGTTCTTAGGTCCTTTGAAGCTACAGTCAAGTGTATATGCTTTTGGTTTGCTCACATGCTTAAGCATTCTTAAAACACCCTGGCTTAAACCAGGTAGTGGTGGTGCACATCTTTGATTCCAGCATTCGGGAGGCAGAGGCAGGCGGATCTCTGTGAGTTCAAGGCCAGCCCGGCCTACAGAGTGGGTTCCAGGATAGTCAAGGCTACACAGAGAAACCCTGTCTTGAAAAACAAAAACAACAACAAAAAAACAAAAACAAAAAAAGAAAACACCCTGGCTTAAATAAATGACAGTTTCCTGAATACTGCCTATCTACCAAGATTCTTTATCTTGACAGTCCACATCTCAAGTCTAGAAACCAACACAAGAGTAGAAAGCAAAACAATAAAATCCTACTACATAAAATAGAACAACAGTGAAGAAAGGTATAAATGGCTGTGGCTGTCAAAACACCACCCCTAATGATTCCTGAACAGCACAAAAAGAGCACATGTGGAACTACGGCCTCTACTCAGCACAGACATGGAAATAACAAGAGCTCTTCGAATGTAAAGAAGTAACATGTACCTCTCCTCAGAGAGTGCAGATGAGTCAAGTGCCCACAGCAAGAATCATCTCTCAGGTAGGGCGCCTGCAAAGGCCCCCATCGCCCTCGCTCCGCCAGTTCAGTTCTATTCCTGTGGCTTTCCTTCCTGGCAGCACCTGTCCTGACTAACTACCCATTCTGCCATTACAGGTTCTGATCGAGTTAAAGCAGTTGAAGGAGAATCCACTATTATTCAATACATCTAAATGAAGAAATAAATACTTGGTGAATATTTTTATTTTGTGTTTCAAGGAAATCTGATTTGTCTCAAGATGATGATTGTTGCATATTCTAAACATTAGATAAAGTCACACATTATCCCACAAATGAACATTAGCTACACTTGGACATGTCAAAACACTCAGCAATAGAGGAATGTGCATTAACAAACTTGAAATATAAAATAGTTCAATAACCACACAAACAGCTGAAAAGACAACCAGCCCAAGATGTCACTTCTTCAATATAGATTATTCCCAAGATAAGGCAAAAATGTAGCAAACTCAGATCATTTCTACATTTTACAATTGAAAAGTATACATAAAAGATGAAAATACACAAGCTTAACACTAGATTTCAATGTTACCGATAATGTTTTAAACATAATTCCACTATATTTTTTAAAATTTTGTGTTTCACACACAATGCATGCACACACACACCCAGGTGAACACACACGCACACGTGAACACACGTGTGCTCATGCACACACATGCACATTCATGTGCGCGCGTGTACACACACACACACACACACACACACACACACACACACACACACATGGTTGGTGGGATGTCTGGTGTCAGCGTTCCTTCTTACCTCAAACAGAATCTGGAACCATGTTGGTGGCAAGGAAGCTTCAGCCATCCTGCCTCCACCCTCCACACAGCTTGGGTTAGAAGAGGCCACACACACACAGGCACACTTGGCTATTGTGTGGATGCTGTGATTTGAACTCAAGTCCCCATGCTTGCACACCAAGCACTCTTAACCCTCTGAGCCATCCCAAGTCCCCTCACTTTAAAAGACATGATGTTCAAAGTATATTTCTAACACTTCACACATATACTTTAAAACTGGAGTTAATCAAGACTAAAAGGATCATTTTCAGTCAATATGATTTTCAACTTTTCTCTAGCCTGATGCTCATCATATTCCGCATTTTAATTTTACTGCATTCTTTTACAAAGTAAGGGGTAAGCTGCAATGAAGCAGTCAAATAATGCCCGAATACACACTGCTGTGAAGATAAAGACGTTGACATCACTGAAACTGAACTGTTAGTTGGCTGGCAGTGCCAGTCTTTAATAGCCTGAAATGTGCATTTGTTCATGAACAAGAGTCCAAATTCAGTACACAGAATTAACTCAGAGGGGATCATCATAGTGAGTTGTAAGAAAGCCAAATATATAAAATTGGAGGACTTCCCATAAATCAGATTCAGCATGTTTTTCTTTTCTCTGTGCAAATGTGTGATGTTTGGAATGACTGTTTAATTATCATGATTTCTTTCTGAATACAGAACATCTGTATATATGTATGTTAAGGGACTACCAGCAACATAATGCTTCCTCTTTTCTTACCCCGTATTTGTTACTGGATAGTTTTCTTCAAATTATCTAAGTCTGCTCATTTATTAATTCAGCAAAAGTATGAAATATTACTTTTGACAATGGAAAATAAATGAGAAAAACCTAGTCCAACCTTCAGTGAATTCAGTCTAACGGAAGACGAAGTCACAGACACTCGGAGCAGACTAGTCAACCTGTGGCAGCCCAGCACTACTGCCGCACAGTCTGGGAACAAATGTGTGACTAGCCTGAGAAGGAAAGGAGAAAAGATCACAAAGGTTTTATCCCATCTCAACCTAAGCTCAGTCTCTGAAAGACCAAGAGTTACCTAGAGAGGTAAACACACACAGGCAAAACAGCTGTGAGGGCAGGGTCCTCAGGGACAGTGGTTAGGTGACATAAGACAGAGACGCATCAGAGTCTGGTCAAATGCTGTTGTTTCAAACTTCTTTGTATTTTCCACAGCTAATAAAAAATGTCTGATTTATAATTAAAATAAGAATACAAACAATAAGAACATTTGAAAACAAGCTATTATTTGTCTATAAAAGCCTATGCATACACAGATGCACAGTTAAGTCATCCCAGACTAATGGAAGTAAGTATGTTAACTAATAATAATAATTTATATAATATATTATAATACTTATATTATTTTATAATTACATAATGTAATATTGTATTATATAAGATATGTTATAAATTATTATTATTAATTACTATTATTAGAGACAGGGTCTCTTGTATCCCAGGCTGGTCTCAAACTTGCTATGTAGCCAAGGATGACCTTGAACTTCTGGTCCTTCTGGAATTACAGACATGTGCCATCACATCTGGTTTATGAAATGCTAGAGATCAAAAACAAAACCTCATACACAACAGGAAAGCATTATACAAACTGAACTGCATCTCCAGCCAATATCGATCACCTTCAAAGAGAAAGACTGGAGCTGGAGAGATTGCTCAGTGGTTAAGAACAGAGCCAGGCTCAGATTTCAGGTAATCTTGCACCTGAGCCCTAGTCCCCTTCCCACATGCCAACCTCTGGGCTTCCTTTCTTTCTGGTCTTACAAGCAGCTCTCTTTCTGCTTACATTAAAAAATTTGACTCCTGTGATGTAATCAACAGCCAACTTGCTCAATTTATTCTTTGGTTTCCCAATAAAATCTCTACAGAGGGCTGGAGAGATGGCTCAGAAGTTAAAAGCACTTATCGCTTACTGCTCATGCAGAGGATCCGGGTTCAGTTCCCAGCACCCACACGGTGGCAGATCCAATGCCCTTTTCTGACCTCCATGGGACCAGGCACATACATGCATGCAGGAAAAACACTCATACACATAAGAACATCTCTAAATAAGCTTTTCTCCTAATAAATTCCAAAAGTAGTAACATATAGAGAACATATTAAGCTTTTAAAAATTACTGCTGACTTTTAATTAAAACTAGAAAAGGCTCTGGTAGTGAATTGGTTCAGAATTATTTTCTACTTTAATTCAAAATTGCTTTAGGACAAATAAAAATTTGATTTTTTCTTGGTTCTTTGATACCAAAGTCAGAGGGTTTAAACATACACACATAAACATGCACGCACACACACATTCATATAAATATTTTTTGAGACAGGATCTCATAGATTCCAGACTGGGACAGGGTTTCTCTGTGCAACAGCCCTAGCTGTCCTGAGAACTAGCTCTGTAGACCAGGCTGGCCTGGAACTCACAGAGATCCACCTGCCTCTGCCTCCTGAGACCTGGGATTAGAGGTGTGCACCACCACTGCCCAGTCATGGTAAAAAGTTTAAAAGAGAGGTACCATATCTATATAGGCTAGACAGTCCTCTGATGATTTAAACAAAGCATAACCACTAATGCAGAAACATATATGAAAATTCACCTGCCTTAAATTACTCCAGACACTAGATGTATCAAAATGAAAGAATGCCAGTATTAATGACTTATTTTTTAATATTTATTTA
This sequence comes from Peromyscus melanophrys, assembly GCA_902168415.1. Taxonomy (NCBI): domain Eukaryota; kingdom Metazoa; phylum Chordata; class Mammalia; order Rodentia; family Cricetidae; genus Peromyscus; species Peromyscus melanophrys. The sequence goes on along the minus strand of CABHPR010131222.1, from coordinate 19,338 downwards.
TGTATATGAATATTATAATACCTGTCTTATCTTCAAGCATACCAGAAGAGGGAATCAGATCCCATTACAGATGGTTGTGAGCTGCCATGTGGGTGCTGGGAATTGAACTCAGGTCCTCTGAAGAGCAGTCAGTGTTCTTAACCACTGAGCCATCTCTCCAGCCCCATATTAATGTTTTACATATAGTTCATTAAAATGTCCTATCTAGCCAGGCAGTGGTGGCACACACCTTTAATCTCAGCACTCAAGAGCAAGAGTTAAGTGGATCTCTGTGAGTTCGAGGTCAGCCTAGTTTACAGAGTAAGTTCCAGGACAGCCAAGGCTACACAGAGAAACTCTGTCTTGAAGAAGAAGAAAAAAGTTCTATTCATTAACATGACATACATTTTTGTTGTTAGTGTTGTTGTTATGGGGGGATCTATGCAGGCCAGGCTGGCTTCAAACTTGCTATGTAGCTAGACTGACCTTGAACTTATGATCCTCCTGCCTCCACCTACAGATTGTTGAAATTACAGTTGTGTGCTTCCATATCCTGGAGGTTTATTATAATTATTTAAAATAAATTAGTAGTATTTTCTACTCTCATTTCAAACAATAAGTATCACAGAAGTAAGCTACATGCATAAAATAAGTTTACAGTCTCTCAAAAATTTTTTCCTTTTTATTTATTCTTTTTTCATATATTACATCCCGACTAGTTTCACCTCCCTCCTTTCCACCCAGTTCCTCTCCCCCCAGCTCCCCTCTCCCCCAGATCCACTCCTTCTCCTTTCTCTTCCCCTCAATAATTTTTAAAGAGTGCATACTGCCCCCACAATCAGTAAAACTGCTATATATGGTGGCATAGGGCTATAATCTCAGATTTTGGAGGAAGAGGTATGAGGATTGGTAGGTCAAGGCCAGCATGGTCTACACAAGACCTTTCCTCAAAACACAAGAATAATGTTAGTGAAATGACCCTTCTATGCTCGGAGTGTTACACATCTAATTGGGTCAAAGCTGTGCTCAAATCCTTCCAGCACCTTGTCCATGACCCCTTGAGTCCTAAGTCATTAGGTCATCAGTAGCTTCCCTAGGACTTTCTCAGTAAGTTTCCATTTCCTCTGTCTTCTCTGAGATAGTTCTGTCTTGTGGGGGGGGGGGGGGGGGGGGGAGGTGTTAATGCACCCAAGCCATACCTGTCCGCAGTCTCTCTCTCTGTTTAAATGATTCCTGCTCAGTTTAGATCCTCAGCACAGGTTACCTGATCCTTCTTACCCCAACTCTGGTTAGACCAATATTACTTTGTAGTATTTATGGTGCTAGAGACAGAATTCAGGGTCCTGTGCACACCAAGCAGGTATTCTTACCACTTAGCCCTGACTCTAGTCTGATTCCTCTTCTAAACAGTCTATTAATCTCTGCACATCTTTTATAGAATCAATCAGTTTGGGGAGATTATGTCTTTGGGATTATGTGGCTTCATAGCTTTCATGCTCATTTCACAATGGAATATAAATATAAAAATCATGCACACACACATATATAAAAACTATCAAATAAAAACTGGCTTCTATATACACAAAGATAAATAGGTCTCATCGCATTCCCAAAACAGGTTATGACACCTATGTAGTGAAGAATTAACCTTATTCAAAAAGAAATCTGGCCTTTACCCTTGGTTATCAAGAAGTGGTCTCTAGGCTTCTTGACCTCTTGCTGACAGAAGGGTCTCTGTTTGCCTGGGAACTTTAGATACTGGAAATACAATCTACATTGAGAGCTTGAAGCCACACTGTATCAGTTTTAACGCCAAGAGGAGATAGGCTTCCGTGTGGCCTACAGGGATGGGCTGGAGACTAAAAGCCAGCTATGCGGGCAGTAAGCAAATAAATCTCAATAAACATGACTTTGGAGGTTGGTATATATTACCATACACTGTGGCTGGGAGGCTATAACATTCATGGTTCCATGGAAAGAAGGTGATTAAAAATTCTACATTTCAACTCCTCCAAGATCCTTTCCTGTATGTCTCTTTGGGGTTATTGTTTGTTTTGTTTTGTTTTTAATTAAGTACTTCTTAAAATTATTTATTTAGGGCTGGAAAGATGCTTAGTGGTTAAGAGTACTGGGCTTCATTCCCAGCACTCACATGATGACTCACAACTATCTGTAACTCCCGTCCAGGTGAGTAAAACTTTCTTCTGGCCTCTGCAAGCACTGTATGAATGTGGTACACAGACGTACATGCAAACACCCATACACATAAAATGAAATAAATTATTTGTGAGTCTGTGCGTGCATGCGTGCATGTGTGTGTGTGTGTGTGTGTGTGTGTGTGTGTGTGTGTGTGTGTGTTACATCTGAGGACTAGGGGGAGTAGTTCTCTCCTGCTTGCTACCTTGTGGGATCCAAGGATTGAATTCAGGTCACTAATCCTTACACACTGAACCATCTCTCTGGCCCTTGGATAAGTTTAACCTGTATCCTTTTCCTGTTAATAAACTGTATCACTGCTTTCAGTAAATATTTAAATACTTTCAAGCAAATTACCAAACCCGAGAGTGACTGTGGAACCTCTAAATGTACCTAAAGTGAGGCCAATCTTGAAGAGCCTATTCCTTGAGACTTTACAGGCTGATTAAACTCAATGAAATCAACTAAAAACCAATAGGTTAGTGGGGCTTGGTGACACACACCTATAATTCCAGGGTTTAGAAGGCCAAGGCAGGATGCACTAAAGTTCCAGGCCAGCCTGAGTTATAAAGCGGTATTCTGTCTCAAACAAAACAATAACAAAACAAAAACAGAAAACTCAAAATCAGCAGAAGTTAGACTGAGTTCCTCTTAAGGTCAGTACCTTCCTCAGCAGGATACATTGTTAAAAAAACAAACAATACACAATTCACCATGAGATGAATTGACACTCTCAGATTATCATATATACATACTCTCTAACAAAGCAACAATGTATATGATGATGATGATGATGATGATGATAAAAGCAACAACTATTACCATGTGTCCACTCATGTCTACAGTCACCACTTAACAGATTTAGAAAAGGAGCATCAGAGTTAATCAACTTGTTCAAGATCATACTAACAGTGAGTGACTCTGGTGGTTTGAATGAAAATGGCCCCCCTAGGCCCATAGGGGGTGGCACTATTAGTAAGTATGGCCTTGTTGGAGGAAGTGTGTCACTGGGGGTGGGCTCTGAGGTTTCAAATACTCAAGCCAGGCCCAGTGTCTCTCTCCCTTCTCCCTCCTCTCCTCTCCTGTCCTCTGCTCTGCTCTCCTCTCCCCTCCCCACTCTCCCTGTTGTCTGCTGATCCAGATGTAGAACTGTGGGGTACCTCTCCAGTACCACATCTGCCTGTGTGCCGCCATGCTTCCTACCAGGATGATAATAGACTAAACCTCTGAACTGTAAGCCAGCCCAATTAAATGTTTTCCTTTATAAGAATAGCTGGAGACACGGCTCAGAGGTTAAGAGCATTGATTGCTCTTTCAGAGGTCCTGAGCTCAATTCCTAGCAACCACATGGTGGCTCACAACCATCTATAATGAGATCTGATGTCCTCTTCTGGTGTGCAGGCAAACATACAGACAGAACACTATACATAATAAATAAATCTTAAAAAAAAAAAAAGAAGAAGAACTGCTGTGGTCACAGTGTCTCTTTACAGTAATAAAAATCCTAACTTAGACAGTGACAATGTATTTAAACAGATTTACCTATTTTTAGAGTCAACATGCTTTACTATTTTAGAGTATAAGCAAAGGAAGATTATTAATGTTAAACTGTACAAAGGAAAATTGAAGTCTCCAGCATGATCATTGCTAAAACAGTATCGCTGAAGACTGGTAACTGTCAGTCCTTACTTTCTTTCCTTAAGACTTAATCATGGGTACTTTCGTATTTAGTTACAGCTTGTCTGTGAATTTCCTCTTAACAGATACTGAACTGCATAGGTTAAAAACAACTAGGTAAATAGCTGAGCATGTGGCTCATTCACTCCTATAATTCCAGTTTTGAGGCTAGTCTGTTCCACAGAGCCTAGTCCTGTCTCAAACACTCCCCCGCTACATACACAAACAAACACACAAACACACACACACACACACACACACACACACACACACACACACACACACGGTGGTATTGTGTTCCCCAAAATATTGTGCACCCTAATAAACTTCTCTGGGGTCAGAGACAGAACAGCCACAATATTAAACATGAGGATAGGCAGTGGTAGCACACGCCTTTAATCCTAGCATTCCAGAGGCAGAAATCCATGTGTTCAAGGATACAGCCAAGCATGGTGACTCATGCCTTTAATCCCAGAAAGCAAGCCTTTAATCCCAAGAAGTGGTGGTAGAAAGCAGAAAGATATATAAGGCGTGAGGACCAGGAACTAGAAGCATTTGACTGGTTAAGCTTTTAGCTGGTTAAGCCTTCAGGCTTCTAGCAGCAATTCAGCTGAGACCCATTCTGGATGAGGACTCAGAGGCCTCCAGTCTGAGGAAACAAGACCAGCTGAGGATCCGGTGAGGTGAGGTAGCTGTGGCTTGTTCTGGTTCTCTGATCTTCCAGTTCACCCCAATACCTGGCTCAGGTTTGTTTTTATTAGTAAGTCCATTTAAGATTCCTGCTACACACACACATTAAAAAACCAATTTGGGGAGTTGGAGAGTTTAATGCTCTTTCCAGATGACCTGAGTTTGGGTCCCAGAACCCATGTCTGGTGGCTCACAATTGCCTGTACACAACAGCTTCAGGGAATCTGACACTCCCTTCTGGCCTCTTCAGGCACCTGTATACACATACACATAAATAAAACTAAAATATACCTAAAAGGAAAAAAAAGACCATTTTCTGTATTATTATAAAAAGCTAAACACAAATTCCAAATACCTGAAGTGAATAGACAACACTTCTATCAAGAAAACAATCATCCATGGTACCCTAACCCATAAGCTCTAAGCACCAAGTTCTTTCATTTTCCTCTCCAATGTTCCGCTCTCTTCTTCTATAGCTTCTCTTACATCATGGAACTGACCCCTTGGCCTCTAAGAAAGACTGAGAGAAGCTAGAGCCCACCAATCATGTAAGACCAACTGGACTGTCTCAAAATGAACAATGCATCTACAGCTTTACCACTCTGAAACTAGAAACCATCTTTAATATACAAGTAACAAATAGTTCTGATACATTACACACACGGACAGTAGCATAGTAACCCAAGCATTATGAACACAGTAGTCATAAGAAAAACATAAAATGTTTGTGCATCTAATTTCAATCACCTAATTACATGATTTGACCTTATGAAGGTCCAGAGTGAACAGTACAATCTGAATTGCTATTTAGAATGTTTTTAAAAATTAGTATCATGCTTCTACAAGATCTGAAACCCACCAAGTTGTGCTATGTTCATTTTGACAAACCAATTATGATAAAGATTTTTTTAAAAATGGATTAAGTCTAGGTCTACATTAAAAGTTAATCATTAAAGAAATACTGAGTGATGTGAAATACAGGCTATATAAAGGAGAAGAGGTGGATGTAAGTAAATCATAGGAAAGAAGAAAGGACATACTAATGAATTAGACACACATACCCCACCAACAACCCACAGAGACAGAGAAAGTACCTGGAAGGCTGTGAGTGCGCCAGTCCCTGGGTTATAGAGGCATCGCAGCGAAGGCATGCTGTCCGCCAGGCTGGAGCAGCCCAGCCACAGAGACCTGGGCATAGAGCACTGCAGAGAGAGGACAACTATGAGATGGGACAGTAGGAGACAGGATGGCAGATTACAGGAATTTTCAAAGGTTGGTTGAATGCAATATTCAAGTTGTAGCTGGTCTTTATGATAGAAACGCTGCAGAGGGGATGAGATGCAGTCTCACTATGTAGGCTTAGCTGGCCTGGAGCTCACTATGTAGAACAGGCAGCACTCTGCCTGCCTCTGCCTCCCAAGTGCCACCACACCCAGCTATGATAGAAACATTTTCAAGAAACATAGTACATGGTGATTCTAACCCCAGAGAAATTCAAAAGAAGCACTAGCAGCCAAAAGGCAAGAGAAAATAAGTTAGAGGTCCAAAAACCAAGTATGCCATAAAATTTGTCCCTATTTTTCTAAAAATACACCTGAACTAGGAAACTTATTTCTTAAGTATAATTGACTGATTCGTTTCCTTTTTGGACCTTAACCATCTTTTATAAATTCATCATAAAATGAAATATTATACAGCCTAAGCAGAAAAAAGAGAACTTTGTGGTAGCATTACAGTATTAAGAATGGTAAATTAGAAAACAAAATACCACATGATAATTTTTTTAAAGTAAAAGCATTGTATCCCTAGGGCCCTGACAGCAACTAACACTGCATAGTTTGCATATGCTTTATGTATCCTGTTAGTCTGTTATTCATTAACCAAAATGCACAGTTAACCAGAGCAGCTGCCTCTTCATCTTTCCAGATGGATTAAAGGGGGTGGGGCAAGAAACAGTCCAAACACAAACAAAACAACAGGGGAAGAAGAGTGGGGACCGTGAAGGCTGAGGTACTAAAACCTTCAGCTAGGAAATGATGGGAGAGAATAGTGTATTCAGTGAGCAAAAAAGTACCAGTTCTAATGATACTAAACACTGTTAGTGTTATTGCGTTTTGAGGCTGGGGGCAGGTAGTTTGCAGGTATATGTGCATGTGCATATACGTGTGTGTGTGTGTGTGTGTGTGTGTGTGTGTGTAGCTCAGGGGTCAACCTCAGGTGTTGCTCCTCACGAGCCATCCACCTTGTTCTGTGAAATAAAGTCTCTCACTAGAACCTGGGACTTGCTGATTAGGCTGGCTGACCAGCAAGGGCCAGGGATCCTCCTGTCTCTGCCTTACAAGAGCACGTCACATGCTCAGTTTGCTTGTCTGTTTAACACGGGTGTTAGAGATGGAGCGCGGCTGCTCCTGCTTGCCTGGCAAGCACTTTATTGACTGAATCATCTCCCTGAGCTCTGTTTAGTATATAAGATACTACGCATGGCAGAATGGACTCTGCATTCTTCATGTTTCTCAAAAAGTAACCCAGGATGAAGTTCTGTCCATTAGCTTGAGCACTATGATAGTTTAATAACAATTAAAATAATAAATAACCAATCACACTCAATAAATACATATTTTAAAATAGAGAAGTCATTTATTAACAAGAAAAATTGTACAGAATGTGAGATAATGTTCTGGTTCTTTTACTTCTTTAAATAATTAGTAGAAATTAGCAATGAGATACAAGATACAGTATTCCCTACTCACACTGTCTATAATTCAAATAAGGAAAACAGGTGCTAAGCTCCAAAAATGATCCAATCTAGACTCCTGCTTACAGGTCAAAGTACTTGTCTATTTATGCTCATGAATTTAGAAAATAGCACAGAAAGTGAGACTAGAATCCAGACCTACTGCTTCCTACAGCTCCTCTCCTGCCTTATCACCCCTATATCATCAAGTGGGGATGGAGGACTTCAAAGGGTAAAGGCATCACTAGCCAACACAACAGGCCAAACACTGACATCACCCCGAACTGCTACAGAGGTCAGTTCTAGTCACTACTTCCGAGTTTCTTTACCTCAAGCTACAACCCATTTTACAAACAGCAGCTAAATGAAGAGCTGTCCTCGGTGGTATGTTATGCCACTCACAATGGCTCCCTGTACTGGCTGTATGAAAGCAAGCACACTGTCAACCTGATTTGCTCTACTGCCTTCATCAACTCACCACCTCCACCTTTTAGCTGGCTCTGGCACCTTAGCTACTATTTGGTATGCTTATCTGAGCCCTAACACGTTGAAATTTGTAATTCCCGTGCTCTTTACTTCTGCCATCTACAGCTACCATTTAAGTCTGTGTCTCCTTGGCACCATCAATTTCACCCTGTCCAGCTGATCCTGGCACTTGGAGTACTCAGACTGGGAAAAGAGAACAAAGGGGACAGTTGGGAGGGTGTAAAGTTTCTGTCGCTTTGAGAATCCCTGAGGAACCAAGAATGCTTTACTGGGGCAGGAGAGATGGCAGAGAGTTAAGAGTTCTGGCTGCTCTTCTAGAAGATTGGAGTTCAATCCTCAGAACCTACAGTCCCACATAATCTAATGCCCTCTTCTGGCTTCCACAGGGACTGCATGCACATGGTGCACAAACATGTATGCAGGCAAAACATCCATACACACAAAATAAAAATAAAATCTCAAAGAAAAGTTTAACTAAAAAAGTAGGCTCCACTGAAGCCAGGAGCAGTGATTGTGCCTCTCCCCAGCAAGCCTGTCTCAGACACTCATCTCCAGGTGAGCCAAGGCTACAGTGAGGCCTGTCTCAAAAACCACAAACAAAAGACGGCCTCACTGAAATAATTTTTTTTTTCCCCGAGACAGGGTTTCTCTGTGTGTAGTTTTGGTGCCTGTCCTGGATTTCGCTCTGTAGACCAGGCTGCCCTCAAACTCACAGAGATCCACCTGCCTCTGCCTCCCGAGTGCTGGGATTAAAGGCGTGCGCCACCACCGCCCAGCTGAAATAATTTTCATAAGTAAGTTATATTAAATTTTTCTTTTTTTCTTTTCTTTTCTTTTTTTTTTTTTTTTTTTTTTTTTTGGTTTTTCGAGACAGGGTTTCTCTGTGTAGCCTTGCGCCTTTCCTGGAACTCGCTTTGGAGACCAGGCTGGCCTAAATTTTTCTTAAGGCTAATGTTTTAACAATTTATTCAGTAAGTATTTATTGAGTATCTTTCTTATTCTGGACACCAGATACAACAATGGACAAAAAGAAATTCCCTCCCCCTTTTTCATATTACTTGTGATGGAGCCAGGACTTGATGCATGCTAGACAAGCACTCTACCACTGAGTTATGTTCTCAGCCTTTAAAAAAATTTCCTTTCTTAGCAGGGCATGGTGGCTCACAACAATAACCCCAGAACTTGAGAGCCTGAGGCAGGAAGATTGCCTCTAGTTCATGATCATTTTGAGTTTACACAGTGAATACCATGACAGCCAAAGTTATTACCAAGCTGGCATCAAACAGACAAACAAACAAACAAACAAACAAACAACCCTTTCCTTCATGGAACTTATATTCTAACAACATTCCATCAGCATTAAATCCCTATACATTAAAGATTCCTAATATAAAGGAACCATTGTTAAGACTTACTAACTATTGTGTTATTCTTTAAAGACATGGTACATTTATTAAGTGTTTATTTAAGTATATATAAGTGTTTATATATGTATGTATATATATGTGTATATATACATATATATACATACATATATATATGGTAGAAAGGTTTAAGTATATAAAAAAGAATGCAATGTAGAAAAGGAAACGATGGAGAGAAATAGAGCAAGCCTGGAAAACAGTTGGTCAGAAGAGGCAGTACTCACACATGCAGCCATACCAAAGCCCTCTACACAGTGCACAGTAAGTACCACTGGTCTAGAACTCAACCACAAGCCCTTCCTTCACAGATCTGGGATTCTTCTTTCTCATTACAATGTACATATTTATTTGTATTTGTGAGAGCTTCATGGTTATGTTTTGAAGGCATTTCTCCCAGGAATTATTTGTCTCCTCTGTTTTCCATATGAATCTGTGCTATTTTTTCTACCACTTGATGAATTATTATCTGAGCTTCTTTCAATGTTGCTCATTCTAGTAGTCCTCCTTATTCATGCATCCCAATCCTCCATCAGAACTCTTCTAACCACTAAAAATCTAAAGGGGCTTACCCTATCTACTTAAAATAAAATTTCAAAATAAAATTACGATCAATAATGAGCCACATACACCCAGGGAAGCCACTATATATACCAGTGTGATTTCCAAAATAGTATTAACTTCCAAATACCACACAGAGGATGCATTCTTGATTATTACAAGACAATTGGTATGGGTATGGAAACTGCACTTGAATATAGTCAGATTTGCACATTACCATAAGATTTTACATATTATGGCTCAATTTAAAAACCAATTTTCAAATTGGTTTGTATTATAATAATTAATCTTATTCATACTGGTAAATGCTACTTAAATCTTTGAGGAAAACAGATCATTACAAAATAAGTAGAATAGGCTCTAACCTTACCTGTTTCCTTTCTTTCTTCATATTTAAGAACATTTTTAAAAGTGAAGGGAGAGAAAAGGCAAAAGAAACTTAGGCAATGAGAGTAAGTAGAAAGCATTGCCACTTTGGCTGCCATGCCCATATGCATCCTGTGCCTTTCAGGCCATTTTTATGGATCAATTTTACATGAAGACATAACACATGTTCTATCCATCATTTAATAAATATTGCCCTTGATGGAATTGTCAGGCCTGTGATCCCAGCTACAGGAAGCTAATGCAAGAGGATCACACATTCAAGACCTGCCTAATCTATGGAGTGAGTTTAGGCCAGTCTGGGCAACTTAGCAATACCATATCTAAAGGAAAAAAAGGTTAAAGGGGCTGGGGTTACAGCTCAGAGGCAGAGTGCTTCCACAGTGTGTGTGTGTGTGTGTGTGTGTGTGTGTGTGTGTGTGTGTGTGTGTCCATGTCCCTAGGTTCTACCCCCAGGATGGAAAAAAAACGTTTCCAAGTCCAGGTATGGTGACACATGCCAGCAATTCCAATCCGTGGAAAGCTAAAGCAAGAACACTGAGGCTGAGGCCAGACTGGGCTCTATAGCAACGCCAGGTGTTCAGGCTATAACTACTTAAGAAGCTCATAGTTGCCGAGCGGTGGTGGCGCACGCCTTTAATCCCAGCATTCCGGAGGCAGAGCCAAGCGGATCTCTGTGAGTTCGAGACCAGCCTGGGCCACCAAGTGAGTTCCAGGAAAGGCACAAAGCTACACAGAGAAAACCTGTCTCAAAAAACCAAAAAAAAAAAAAAAAAAAAAAAAGAAGCTCATAGTTTTCTAACTAAGATTTGGGCTGCCCTTGCTCTTTCTCTTTGCAAATTATATTTAAATTTCTAAACTTCTGCCATCCTCCCAACTCTTTTGGTGGGATCAAACCCAGGGCCATGCTAAGATAACACTTTGCCACTGAGCCATATGCCAAACCTTTAATTTTTTAAATAAACAAAAAGGAAGTAGGGGGGTGTCAATCCAGCAACTACAACTACATTCCCACACTTAAATATTTAACTTTTACTAATCATTAAAGAACTTTAGAATACACACTCCTTAAATGATTTTTCTTTGTCATCTCAAAAGCTACAACGTCAGTTAGTAGATGACATCTCATCCTGTGCTAACCTCATCCCAGATGAGTCTCCTTGGCAAAACCCTAGAAAGGCAGACTGCGATGGTCCAGCAAGTAAAAGAGCTTGGTGAGCAAGTCTTAAAAGTCTAAAGATCTGAGCTCCATCCCCAGAGATCATGGCACATGCACATACACACACACACATGCACAAAACACAGTAAGTAAAAATAAAATTCAAATTAAAAACACTCTTAAAATCTGTAGAAAGTTAAAGACTGCAATATTTTATTTAAACTGAAAATTTTCCCCAACTACATAAGTTCATCAGCTTTTAAAACACATATGGGAGCTGGAGGATGGTTCAGCGTTAAGAACACTCACTACTCTTGCAGAGGACCAAGGTTGGATTCTCAGCACCATGGATAATGGCTCTAACCTGTCCATAACTCCAGTTCCAGGGGATCCAATATCCTCTTCTGGCCTCTGTTGGCACCAGGCACACATGTAGGCAAAATGCTCATACACATAAAAAATACACAATCTTTTTAAATATTATGTATACATATGTACACGCACGCACGCACGCACGCACGCACGCGGCTAGAGATGTGGCTCAGCAGCTAGGAGTACTTGCTGCTCTTGCAGGAGCCTGGAGTCTATTTCCCAGCACCCAAATCAGGCAGCTCACAACCACCAGCTCCAGAAGATCCAAATACCACTTTTGGCCTCCACCAATACTCATGTGCACATATCCACACACACACACACACACACACACACACACACACACACACACACAC
>CABHPR010131221.1:32612-52317 GCA_902168415.1 Peromyscus melanophrys | reverse complement strand
GAACCCGGATCCTCTGCAAAAGTAGCAAATGCACCTAACCGCGGAGCCATCTCTCCAGCTCCAGTAATAACTTTTTAAAGTTAAAAAAAATATAACCCATGAAGGAGATGAGAGGTAGTTTTCCGAAGGGAAGAGATGTCTCATGTAATTACTAGCAAAAAGGAGTTCACATTCCAGGTGTAACTTGCAGCATCTTCCATTGGTACATTTTTGGTTTCTCAGGGTTCTATGTTCTCATATGTTGATGGCTGTCTTTTGGCGTGGACGACAAGGAAAATGAATAAAAGCCAGGAAACGGAGACATTTCTTACTTCCATTTCTGAGCGGAAAAAGAGCCTGTTTTCTTCATCTTCCTGCAAGCCCGAAGTCCAAGCAAGCCTGGAACACCCCACCCCTAACCTCAGCGTTCGAGAGAAGGTTGCCTGAGCCCGAGGGCGGCGTGAGAGGGGCGTGGCGCGGGGCGTGGCGCGGTGGGGAGGAGGCGGGGCGGGGGCGGGGCGACGGCCGTTGCTGCGGGCCCGGCCCTGCCTCGGAGCCCAGGGATGAAGCAGCTGTGCTGTTCATGTCTGTTGTGGCTTGGAGTCCTACAGGCTACTTTCTCCCATGAGAAAGAAGGCAGCAGACGCAGGAAGCTGTGCGGCAGATACCTGCTGATAGAAATTATAAAACTCTGTGGCCAAACTGATTGGAGACAGTTCGAGTTGGAGGACCAAACTCCTTTGACACGGCTCGCTCCTGCTCCCCATCTCTCAAAGAAGGTCAAAACCTTCATCCCTGACCAAAGCCCTTCTTCGACCTGGAGAGGATTCACAAACCCAGGTAAAACTCTGAAGAGAGGGTATGTGTTCGCTCTTCATTGTGCATCTCTTAGACTCGACTTGGCTTTACCAATGAGTTTCTGCACAAAATAGAAATTTGTGCCTAGAATACATGAAAATACAATTTAAAAACATACAAACGAATATGAAGTTTACTTTAGACTTAGAAGAAATAACGTGGTCAGAGTAGGCCTTATTAAAAAAGATAACATTTGTCAGAAGAGGTTGCTATGGTTTGAATGCATCCCCCAATTTCATGTGTTAGAAGCTTAATTCCTCCACCCCCACCCCCCACCCCCCACCCCCCACCCCACCCCCACCCCCGTGCAGCAGTGTTGGGAGGTGAGGTCTAGTAAAAGGAAATTGAATGTCCTTGAAATGGATTCAGGCCGTTATCACAGAAGTGGATTATCCTGAGTGAATCTGTTGCAAAATCAATTTCTCCCTCCTCTCACTTTCTTGTTCTCACGTGCTTGTCCTGCACCTCCACTGTGGGATGAGGCTCCAGGAAGGTCCTTGAACACCGCCGCATCTACAAATCATGAATTAAATCCATTTGTGTTCATTTGAAATTAGCCACTGCCCGGCATCATCGTGTTATGACAGTAGAAAATGGGTAGAAGTGGTGAGGGAATGGCCACCAGAGGGGTGGCTGGGATGGGAGTGTTTGCTCAGAGAAAACAGCAGGGGAAAGACACTTCTATCTGGATTATCCTGGGAACAGCTAGGAAGTCAGGGTGGCCTGAACAGGAAGTGAAAGAACCAGCTAAGGTCGGTAAGGTGCATTCAGCGTGGCTGATGGCGGTAAGAAAGCAAAACCAAAGAGCAATTCGTATGACGTGAAACCAATGCAGAGAGGGACACAGAGAAGGACTGGAGTGGGCAGGAGCAGAGGAGAGGAATCCTGGCATGGATAGTTCATCTATGCAAACAGGCAGAAAGGGAGCATATATGGGGCGGATGTTAAGACATGAGCTCAAAATGATGAACATTCTCTGTCGATTGCAGCAGCTGCTGGCTGAAAGTGAATTAGCACGATGAATTACATTGACACATTTTGTGACCTTGACCTGCTCTTATCTTTCTGGTATAAGCCTTTCTCCTATGTTTGTAAAATGTATTTTAGATTACTTAACTAATTACATAGTTTTTTCAAACTACGTTTGTAAGTGAAACGACTTATAAGAACTTAAAAAAAATCTCAGTGTTCTTACCTGATTTGTAAATAGGGATTATTAATGAGCTTCATAAAATGACACGGAACTGTTTGTAAATTACTGTTCTTTAAAACAGGTGGAATCTACCTCCAAAACCATCTCTGTGTGCATCTTCTAAGGTGGTGACTAGTTATACTTTTGATTGCTTTGTTAAGTACTGAAGTTTTGTATGTCTGTGTGTGTTGAGGTTTACATAGGAATTCATTTCATCTTTATTTCAAATGTTTAAGAATTAGTAATCGTTTCTTTAGAAACGTGGTTCCATCTATACTATTTCTTCTTTTCTTAGTTCACTTCAGTCTTTGTTTTCTTGTTTAGTTTAATTATAATTCTGTTTTATTAATCGTAATAGTAGCTTTTTAGAAAAGGGTAATAAACAGTCCTCTAGCTTCAGGGACCGAGCGTCGGGGGCAGAACCTCACAATAGAAGAAAGGGGGAAATGAAAGGCCCAGTAACGGATTCGGGAAGGCCAGCTTCATACTCCTCTCTCTCCCTTTTCTTCCTCCTCCTCGTCCTTCTCTTCCTCTTTTTGCTGATTTCTGTTTATGTTCCTTTACTCTATGACAAGCCTCATAAAAATCTCTTCAGTCTCGACTCTCACAACTCTTCCTTTCTTATTACTTACTTCTGATTTCAAAATGAAGGAATCTGACTGAGCCAACTAATTTTCCCATATGCCATGGAATCATCATCCACCATAACAGGTTTCGTTCTTTGACCTTGCAATGGAGATGCCTAATGCAGAGCATGGCTCACAGAGCTGGCTCTGTGGTTAAGACCTTGGGGAAAAAAATGTCCTCCTAGGAAGTCCTGAATATGGCCACAGTGGACAGCCACAAAGCTTCTGACTAGTTACATTCAGGAGTTATTTCAGTTGTTTTAGTCAACTCAATGTTGACTGAGTTAAAAATAATATAACCACTGGGCGGCGGTGGCACACGCCTTTAATCCCAGCACTCGGGAGGCAGAGGCAGGAGGATCTCTGTGAGTTCGAGGCCAGCCTGGTCTACAGAGTGAGTTCCAGGATAGGCACCAAAACTACACAGAGAAACCCTGTCTTGAAAAACCAAAATAATAATAATAATAATAATAATAATAATAATAATAATAATAATAATAAACAATAAATCTGTACTTTGAGCACATCTCCACTTCTCACCACATCTTTATATTTTGTTAAAGAACAAAGTGCTTCTACTGACTACTGAGTTATAACCTACACACGAAAAGACAGCCTGATTGGAAATGATGAAAGACAACAAGTGAAAACATAAGAATGAGCCTGGGATTTAATGGGTATTTCTCCAAAGGTGACATACAAGAAGCCCATGAGAAGATGTTCAGGATTACCACAGGATTCAGTAGTTCCGCTCCTAGGTTTATACCCCAAAGGACTGAAAACATAAACACATAAAAATGTGCATGAATATCCACGGCAGTGTTATTCATAATAGCTAAAAAGTGAAGACAACCAAAATATCCAGGACCTGACAGATGGATAAGTGAAATGTAGTGTGAGGAAGTCACACAATGGGAAGAAGTTATTTAGCTATGAAAGGAATAAAGAAAGAACACGTTTGACATCCTGGATAAACATGGAGAATATTATGCTAATTCAAAGACAAACAGAAATGACCACACACCAGAAGCTACCCCTTGTGTGAAATGTACAGAATAGAGAAATTCATGGAAGAGAAAATAGACTGTTTGCACAGTGCTGGAGCGAGGGAGCATGGGAATGACTGTTAGTGGTGACTGACTGCTGGCTTTGTTGTTTTGTTTGTTATTGTTTTTGAGAGGTGAAAGAAATGTTCTGGAGTTAGAGAGTGGGGATGGTGCCACAAGCTTGTAGATATAGTAGGAATCACTGATTTCACTGCTGTAAAATGCTGAATTCTACAGCATGTGAGTGGTGGTGTAATAAAAAATATTGCTACAAAATATCCAAAGGTTGCTAAGCCTTCTCATAGGGAAACACGGCACCTATTATAGTTAAAAATATGTTGCCTCTGAATAACTGTACTTTCCAACCATTATTTAAAATGATTTTTAATAATTAGCTGATTTTAGTATTCTAATATTAAATTCGCATCTAATAGAAGATTTGGATAAATAAGACTTTTTTTTTCATTGTCTCCTAACAGTCCCTGAACCTGCCTCTCACAAGAAAGCAGTATACACTTGGGAACACCAGCCAGCACCCGACTATCAGTTTGAAAAGGCCAGCTTGTTTCAGGAGAAGACAAGACAGTTTTCACCCCTCGGTGTCAATCCCTATGCTCAGAGTATAAAAGTTCAGCAGAAAAACAGAAATAGAATCAACACCTTCAGCAGTTTATTTTGGGGGAACCATCCCCAAAGGAAGCGCAGAAGTTTCTCAGATAAATGCTGTCTGAAAGGATGTACCAAAGAAGAGCTGGCCGTTGCGTGTCTCCCGTATGTTGATTTAAAAAACATAACAATAAAACAAATGTCTGTGGTGACTGAGTTGTATACACCATCGTAGAAACTATGCCAGCTTAATAAAACTTACTATGTCTAATTTACCATTTATTTATTCTTGGAGTTATGCTAGTAGGTTATGCTGCATTGTGAGCTACATTGGAGAATATTCATGAGCAGTTGACGGTGCCTTATGGTGGTGACAGGCATCTTGGTATTTGTGCCTCCTTTTTGTCATATGTATTTTAAAGACAATGTTACTGTAAGAGCCATAATCCATGTGGGCATTTGGAAATTACCTATTTGGGTTTTGTCATTATGGTTAAAACTTTTTTTTTTTTATTCCGAGACAGGGTTTCTCTGTGTAGCTTTGCACCTTTCCTGGAACTCACTCTGTAGACCAGGCTGGCCTCGAACTCACAGAGATCCGCCTGGCTCTGCCTCCCAAGTGCTGGGATTAAAGACGTGTGCCACCACTGTCCGGCGGTTGAAAACTCTTAAGCTGCATTTAAACGGAATATGGAATGTTATACATTCTTTCTATACAATATACAGACAGATCTGTGTCCATCCATAACTACAATGCCCATTTCCATAAGCCAACTAATTTGTCTCAGCAACTTGAAGAAATTAACTTTACCTCTTGGAGAAGCTACTGTACTGTAATAGTAGTGGATACATTTTTAGGGCCTTGAGTTTTATTCATACTCCTTTCTCTGCTGAGCTATCTTGACAGCCCTGTGTGAAATTTAAAGATACAACGTTGAGCAAAACTTAATTTGAAGTTTCCAGAAGAGAATTCTTACCCACTAATTGATAGTAATCATCATTCAAAAGCTTTCTCTAGTTTTCTTCCCACGTATGCCATGTAATCTGCTCGGTGGAATATATCAGTTCCTCTTTGGCTGCATAATGTCTTAGAACAAAACTTCCTTTCCACACAAATCTACATTTCCTGTGCATTTGTAAAATGTCTCAGCTTTCTCCTGCTTGCGGAGTACAGTCTGCATTTAGTTGCTTTTGTAAATAGAACTACTAATTTTGATACAAATTTATGTTGTCATGGCTGAATAGGTCCACAAGGCTTTAGATGAAAATTTACCTTCAGATATGGACAAAACTTTACATTTGTTAAGACAATAGGACCATAACATCAGACCTAAGCATTACAGTGGGGGACAAAGAGTGGCCCCCACCCCTAGCAAAACTTTAAGCCAAAGAGTGAAGAAAGGCTCACCAAGCCATAGTGGTCCATAGTCTGGCACTGGCTAAAAGTTAAAGAAGGGAAGTCCCTGGTTCACACAGCAAGCTGATAGTGGAGAAAGCCCCTGTACTTTCCAACCTGCTCACTGGTGCAGGGTGGAGAATCATTTTAAAAGAGATCTATAGTATAGTCAAACCTTTAGGGGGAGGAAGCAGAAGTTCTCCCAGTTTTTTTTTTCTTTTTTTCTTTATTAAGAGATTTTCTATTCATTTTACATATCAACCACAGATCCCCCTCTCCTCCCTCCTCCCACCCCTGAGCCTTCCCCCCAACCCATCCCCCATTCCCACCTCCTCCAAGGCAAGGTCTCCCATGGGGAGTCAGCAGAGCCTGGTACATCCAGTTGAGGCAGGTCCAAACCCCTCCTCCCTGCACCAAGGCTGTGCAGTGTCTCACCATAGGCCCCAGGCTCCAAAAAGCCGGCTCATGCACTAGGGACTGGTCCCGATCCCACTATCTGGGGGCCCCCTGAACAGTTCAAGCTAAACAACTGTCTCGCTTATCCAGAGGGCCTAGTTTTCAAAAAATAATTTTTATTTTTAGAAGTAGCATTCAAAGTATATGGTCATGGTTTTTATAGAGGAACAGAAACATTAGAATGAATATCTATCAAAGAGGGATTCACTAGTTGACTCATATAGTTCAGCCAGGGTAGTCCAACAATGGCTGTCTTCACATTGGAGGCTGAGATCATAAAGCTGGACGTTTCGGAGGTCCCAGTCTAGTACTGAAGGCTTGGAGGATTCCTAGAGAGCCACTGGTCTTCAGTCCAAATTACTCTACGATAGAAGCTTGAAGAAGCTGGGTTCTGATATCAGCAAAGGAATATAGTGGCTGTGCAGCATAGATGAACTTAGGAACAGGGAGAAGAACTGTCAGACCGAAGGCAAATGGGCAAAAACTAAAGCTTTCCCTTTAGACCTCCTTATATCTGGGTTGACACCAGAAGGTGTAACCCACGTTGGGTTGATCGTCTCGCTTGAGAAAATCCCTCACAATTGTGCCCAGATGTTTGTCTCTTAGTTGAATCCAGACCCAGGTAAATTGACAACCAAGACTAAGTGAGAATGAAACAGAGAAATGCGTTTCCCAGTCCTGCATCTGTGTTCATATTCTGTTCCTGTTGGTCTCCCACACTCTGCTCCCTCATCCCATTGCGCCCCTGCCCCCCCATCCGCTCCTTCTCTCCAGTGGTCCTCAATTCTGCTTTCATGTCGAGTATATTCCATTACTCTTTCCCTTCCTTAAGCCTTCTTTCCCCCACTCATGGTCCCCTTCCCAGTTACACGTGCATATGTAAACATTAAAGTCTGGGGTCATTGTGTGAGAGGAAACATGGCATTTGTATTTCTGAGTCTGGGTTACTTTGTTTAATATAACAATTCACAGTCATACGTTTTCTTGAAAATATAATTTTACTTTTCTTTATAGTTGAACACAATTCCATTATGTATATGTACCACATTTACTTATCCATTCACTTGTCAATGACCACCTAGGCTAGCCATCTCTGATGTGTTGACTCGGAGGCCTTTAGGTATATACCTCGGAGTGATATTGCTAGGTCATGTGGTTCTTTTTTTTTTTTTTTTTTTTTTTTTCCAGACAGGGTCTCACTATGGAGTCCTGGCTGGCTTGGCTTCAAACTCATAGAAATCCACCTGCCTCTGCCTCCCCAGTGCTGGGATTAAAGACATGTACCACCTCACATATGGGTTGTTCTTTTTAAAACATTTTTTGAGAAACTTCCATGTTGATTTCCACAGTGGTTGCATCCATTTATATCACCACTAATAGTGCATAGGAGTTCTCTTTCCCACATCTTTGCCAGCACTCATTGTCACTTTTGTGACATTAGCCATTCTAATAGGGATGAGATAGAATCTCAATGTAGTTTTACTTAGCATTTCCCTAATGGCTAAAGATGTTGAACTCCTTTGAAAACTATTTAGTGTCCACTTTGTTTCTTCTCTTGAGACCTGTCTATTCAGTTCATTAGCCTATTTATTGATTCAAAGATTTGTGGGTTTGTGGTGTTTAATCATTGCAGTTTGCATATCTTAGATATTATTTCACTGTCTGAAATACAGCTAGCAAAGACTCTCTGATTGTGTATGCTGTCTTTTGACCACACTGCTGGTTTCTTTGCTGTGCAGAGCCTTTTAATTTCCCGTGTATAGACTCTTGGGTTATTCACTGCTATACTACGCTTTTGCCTATGTCTCAATCTTGATGTGTTTTCTCTAGCAGTTGCAGTGACTCAGGTTTTATAGTTAAATCTTTGATCCATTTGGAATCGATATTCATGCAGAGTGAGAGATATGGATCTGATTTCATTCTTCTGCATACAAATAACCACGTTTCTCAGCACCATTTGTTGAAAAAGGCTGTGTGTTCCCTGGTGTATGTTTTTGCTCCTTTGTTGAAAATACTGTTCACAGCTGTGCAGATTCATTTCTGGGCTCTGTACTCGGTTCCTTGGTTACATGTCTGGTTTGTGCCAGAGCATGCTGTTTTTTGACTATTGCTCTGTAGTATGATTTGAGATTAGGCACTGGGCTATCCAACAGTGTTCTTTTAACTTTGTGTTTCCATATGAATGTCAGGAGTTTTCTTCCTAGTTCTGTGAGGAATGCTCTTGAGATTTTTTTTTTAGTCCATTCATTTTATTCTTCTAAGTCAATTCTTTTTTTTAAATAAATATTTTATTTTATAATTAATTTAATTTTACATATCATCCACGGATTCCCCTGTCCTCCCTCCTCCCACCCCCTCCAGCTTTTCCCCCCATCCACCCCCCATTTCCACTTCCTCCAAGGCAAGGTCTCCCTTGGGGATTCAGTCCAGCCTGGTAGATTCAGTTGAGGCAGATCCAGTCCCCTCCTCCCTGCACCAAGGCTGAGCAAAGTGTCTTAGCATAGGACCTAGGTTCCAAAAAGCCAGTTCGTGCACCAAGGACAGGTCTCAGTCCCACTTCCTGGGGGCCTCCTAAACAGTTCAAGCTCATCAACTGTCCCACTTATCCAGAGGACCTGATCCAGTTCCATGGGGGCTCCTCAGCTATTGGTTCACAGTTCATGTGTTTCCGCTAGATGCAAAAATACTCAATAAAATATTGGCAAACAGACTCCAAGAACACATCAAAACGGTTATCCACCATGATCAAGTAGGCTTCATCCCAGAGATGCAAGGGTAGTTCAGCATATGAAAGTCTGTCAATGTAATACACCATATAAACAAACTGAAATAAAAAAACACATGATCATCTCACTAGATGCTGAAAAGGCCTTTGACAAAATCCAACACCCCTTCATGATAAAGGTCTTGGAGAGATCAGGAATACAGGGAACATACCTAAACATAATAAAGGCTATTTACAGCAAGCCAACAGCCAGCATCAAAGTTCTTGAGATTTTGATGGTGATTGCACTGAATTAGTGTTTACTTTTGATACTGTAGCCACCTTCACAATACTAATTCCGTCAATCCCCAAACACAGAAGATATTTCCATCATCTAGTGTCTGCTTCAATTCCCATTTTTAGTAACTTGAAGATTTTATGCAGAGATCTTTAAATCCTTTCATTAGATTTATTCATTGACATCTTTATTTTTATGAAGCTATTATGAATAGATTTTTTTTCATTTCTTTCTCGGCCAGCTTATTGTTGGTATATAGAAAAGCTACTGATCTATATATTATGGTTTTGAATCATTCAACTTGGCCTGAAAGCATTTATCAGATCCTAGACTTACCTTGTGGAGACCATAAATTATTTTAAGTATAATATAATGTCATAAGCAAATAGACACTATTTAATTTTTTCCTTTCCTATTTGTATCATTTTTATTTATTTCTCTGGTCTTATTTGTACTATAATGAGTACGAGTATCGGGGGAGATTTGTCTCACTCTAGATTTTAGAAGAAAAGCTTTTTGTTTTCTCTAATTTTATATAACATTGGGTATACATTTGTATAGAACTTTGATTGTGTTGAGATATATTCATTCAATTTCTAATTTCTTTGGGACTTTTATCAAGAAGGCATGTTAAACTTTGTCAAGACCCTTTCTTCATCTATTAAGAGGACCAAGTGATTTCTGTTCTTAAGTCTACTTATATATTATATTACATTTACTGATTTGCATATATTGAACAAACCTTTTGTCCCTCAGATGAAAACAACTTGGACATGATTTATGATGCTCTTAGTGTAGTCTTGAAATCAATTTGCAAGTATTTTTGGTTGAGAAGTTTTATGCTTGTGTTCATCAGGAAGACTGGCCTACAGTTCCTTTTGGGTTGTTGTTCACTACTTTGGGCCCTTCTGCTATTTCCTAGGACAAGACTAGCTTTGAAGAATGAGTTTGGTAGTCTACTTTCGATTTTGTGGAATAGTTTGCTTGGAAAGTACTTGTATTAGGTTTCCTTTAAAAGCTTGTTAAATTTAGTAGTGAATCTCTTCAATTTGGGGCTTTCCTTTGCGTGACACTTAATTACAGCTTTGTTCCCATAGCAAGCAATGCGAATTTTGGTAGCTCACGTGTGTTTAGGAATTTGTCCATTTTTCTAGGTTTTCTAGCATGTTAGAAAGTAAGTCTTCCTTAATTATCTTCCTTATTTCCTGTAGTCTTTTGCTGTAATTTCATTTTCATCTCTAATTTTATTTTGTCTTTTGGTTAGTTTGACCAGGGGATTGCCATCCTTGTTTCTGTCATCAAGACATAACTTTGTCTAGGTATTGTTCTGTTAATCTCTATTTCAATAATTCCTGCTCTGACTTTTTCCTCACTGGATACTGCATTTGAACTTGGCTTCTTCTTGTTCTAGAAGAACCTTGAGGTATGTCCTTAGGTTGAGTTTTTTCTGACGTCTTTTAAAATGTGAATACTTAGAAACCTTCCTCTTACAACTTCTTGGCTGCATCTGAGAGGTTCTGGTGGATTGTGCTATCATTTGTACCTAAATCTAAGAATTTAAAAGTCTCCTCCACTGTTCATATGAAAGTGTACTATTTGATTTTCAAGTATTTGTGTAGTTTCTGTGTTTTCTCTTGCTGTTAATACCTAGTTTTATTCTACCATTGTATGTTAAGGTACAAGGAATTATTTTTAATTGCTTTGCATTTGTTAAGGCTGGCTTCATGGCCAGTCATGATTTATTTTAGAGAAGATTCTATTACTACTGAGAACATATAGTCTCTATCTGTTATTTGAAATATTCTGTAAATCTCTGTTAAATCCAGTTGATTTGTGGTATAGTTTAAATCTTTGCCAGATTGTAGTTCAGAAGGCCTATCCAAAGATGAGAAGGGCAACCAAAACATTGTATTGTGTCTGGACATACCTGATTTTCATGCCTTTTAGTGTTTGTTTTATGAAATAAGGAGCCCCAGGTTTGGTACATAAATACAAATTCTTATATTTTCTTGGTAACTTGTTCCCTTCTTCAAAACATATATTTATCTTCTCTATTCTAATTAGTTTTAGTTCAGAATCTACTTTATCAGATATGAGAATTGTTATATTAGCTTGCTTATGGCTTCGGTTTGCTTTGTATACTGTTTTCCATACTCTTAGTTTTTGCTTATCTTTGACAGTGAGATGTATTTGAGACAACACATAGTTGGATCTTGTCTTTTAATATGGTATGTCTTCATTTTTTAGTTGGTAGGCTGAAGCCATTTGCATTTAATATTATTTTAAGAAGAGTTTGCTATTTCCTATGGTTTTGCTGACTATTTTTCTGGTTGGTTGGGTTACAGATATTTCTTCTCTTCCTATTAGTATTGAAATTTTACTTTTTTTGTGTGTTGGAAATGACGAGTTCCTCCCACCTCTCCTCTGATCATCTATTCCTCTCATGAAATGTATTTTTTCCTGTGCTCTCATGAATGGGACTGGCTTTGTCTTTCTTTTTCTATAGTATTCATTTATTAAATATTTTCTGCAGTGCTAGCATGGTTGTCATGAATTGCCTTAATCTTTATCTTTAAATGTTCGTATTTCTACATCAATTTTAAGAGGTAAATTTGATAGGTATAAAAATCTTGGTTAACAGTTACTCTCAAGGATGAAACGATGTCATTCTATGTTTTCCTGGTTTTATTGTTGCTAATGAGATATGGTGTTATTCTGATGTTGCTGTTCTTGTGAGTTTGTACTTTTCTCTTACAGATTTTACTTTTTTTCACATCTTGATTGACTATATATGTTGGAGAAAGGTTCTTCTCTCTTCATGCCTACTAGGTATTCAAAACACCTCTTGTGCCATGCATGGTAGTACATGCCTTTAATTCCAGCACCATCGAAGTAGAGGCAGGCAGACAGCAGTGCATTTGAGGGCAGCCTGGTTTACATCGTGAGTTCCAGGCCAGCCAGGGCAGAGAATGAGATCCTGCCTCAAAAACCAGAAATAACAAAATGCTTCTTGTATTTGGATGTCCCTTTCTTTCTCTATTTTTAGGAAAGTTGCTGGTGTGATTTCATTGGACAAACTGCCTGTGCTTTAAAACTGTATCTCAGCTCCATGGACTAGTAGGTTTGGTTTCTTAAATGTTTCCCAGAATTCTTGAAAATTTGGGTCCTGTTCACCAGTTTTCTTTCAGACATGTGTCTGGATGCATTCGTTTTCAGCCATGTCTGTCTCTACAGCTTGTTCTTCTGCTTGGTCTTGTCTGCTAGTGCCTTCCACTGTGCTTTCATTGATTCCTTCACTTAGAGAAGTCCTGTTTGGTCTTTTTCGGAGTCTCTGATCCCTCCATGTTTTTTCCAATTCTGCTTCAAAGTATTGCCCATTTTCCCACTTCGGTTAGATCCTGAACTGCTTTCCTCCCGTCTTTCATCACTCTGTATATGTTCACTGATCTTTTTAAGAAAAAAGTAGGACTCTGAAATCCTTTTTCTGGCATCCAAGCTGTTGTGTTAGCTATGAGCTCCATTGTTGAGGCACTGTGAGCTTAAGAAAGGGTTGTAATGATTTGTTGAGTTGTTTGTGTGTGTGTGTGTGTGTGTGTGTGTGTGTGTGTGTGTGTGTGTGTGTACTTTGTGTTGTTGCTATGTTTTGCACATCTGTTAGGATGGATGTTCCTTGTCGTTTTTAGTTTTCTCTCTTTCTACTGTTTTTGTTGTTTTATTTTACACGAACCCTCCTGTGAGTTGTCTTCAGTTATAATTATGCTTCCTTGCTCTTTAGCAACAATGGTGACTGTGGTAATAAAAACAATGAGTAACAGCAGTCCTGTTGTTCTCGGTAGAAGACGACAGACACTTGTGCATTTCACCTGTCCCCCTGTAAGTTTCAACACAGTAGCAGTTGAGTACTGCTTGGGGAAAGTGATACAGCTATCTGTATGTTTAAATATATCCAAGTATATTAAAAATATACATATAATATACTTATAATACAGATATGTATATGCTTTGTAAGCATATATTTAAGGGTACCAATATTCAATTGGTAAAATGAAGAAATGAGAAAAGGGGAAAAGAAGGGGTAAAATGTGAATGAGATTTAAGACAGGTAGTAAGAAAACTGTTCCAATCATAGAAAAAGAGTCATAAAAGTATTCTCGTTAGTTACAAGTTAAAATTGAAAATCTGGGCTGAGGAGATGGTTCAGTTACTACAGCACTTGCTGCACAAACAAGAACACCCAGAACCCACCTAAACGCTGCACAGATGTGACAACCTACCTGCTAATTCTAGCCTCAGCTGGTGGGGACAAGGGTCACCAGAGCAAGCTTGCTAGCCAGATTAGCTGTACCAGCAAGCTTTAGAATCGACTGAGGGACTCTGCCTCAAATAATACAGTGGAAAGGCAATTGAGAAATATTCCCAGCACCAACCTCAGGCCTCACACATATGCATGAAAAGAAGGGGGGAGGGGAACTAACTGTAAATATAAAATTATAAATAATAAAAAAACAAAGCAATAACATGAAATATAAGGTATTTCTTTCTCACCATGAAGATGTGGTTTTCCCACCTCTTGGGTGGTCATTTGTATCAGTCTTCACTAAGTCTGCAGTTATCAGTGAATCAGAAAAGTCATTGCTGTGACTAAAGTTTATTCTGCTAGCATGCCATGGACTCAAACTACCCACCAAGTTACAACCTGAGCCTTTGTTGTTTTAGGGTCAGAACTTTCCATGTGTAGTGCTTTCCACAACAGAGGTACTGGGGGGGGGGTGTCAAAGGCTGGCTCATCTGAGTACTTGCACCTCGAGGGTACTGAACTAGGTGCTTCACCACTCTTCCTGTGCATTCAACCAATGCCAGAGGTACATATAAGGAGGTTGTTTTTCTGGGAGTTCTCTCTAAGTTTAAAAATCAAGATCTCAAGCTGCCATCAGTCCTCACCTCAGTACCCACCATGCTGCAGTCTACCCTCTGTGCATGCTCAATCCAGTCTCTGTGGACACTCCGCTGGTAGCTGTAACTGATGCTGGTCAGCAGTATGCACCTGGGTGCCCACAGTACCCCAGTTCCTTCTGTGGGTCTGCAGTTCTGCCTCTGTGGGTTGTACCTCCTCCTAAGGTTCATACTTACCAGGCCATGTCTCACCTTAGGATGCAAAGTCAGACTCTGAATTTTTATATATCAAACCCACAAAGGATTCCCTTCTCTGTTTTGAAGCAGCCACTCAAGAATCAGTATGTGCCCAGAAAATGACTGTTACTTTTTTATTTAGTATGTCCTGGAGATATAGGACTGTCAAAAGGTAGGAAGTGTGAGTTTCATTAAAGAGGAAAGCAAAGGGCATGTCCATTGGGAACTGTATATTCACCTAGACTAATACCAATGCTCTCCAAATTATTTCACAAACCTAAAGGGAAGGATTGGAAGGTTAGTGAGTCTCTGTGGGTATTGTTGCTAAGCCTGGCCACCTGAGTTTGATCCCTGGGGGCCATATAATGGAAGGAGGGAACTTATTCCTAGAAATTGTCCTCTGAACTCAACAAGCACACTATGGTACGTAGGGGCCAGGTGTGGTGGCACACATCTTTAATCCCAGCACTTAGAAGGCAAGGGCAGGTGGATCTTTGTGAGTCTGAGGCCAGTTTGGTCTGTACAGTGAGCTCTAGGCCAGCCAGGACTATATAATGAGACTTTTACAAATCAGGAACATAAGAAATCCTTCCAAATGCATTCTAAGAATCCACTATTACTCTGACACCAAAACCAGATAAAAGGTAGACAGGCAAACAAGGCAGGCAGGCAGGCATGCACACGCACATGCGCACATACACCCCCCCCACACCCTCCACACACAAAATCTAAAGAGCAGACTAGAGGAAGAAATATGCAGAAAGAAAACTAACACCAAAAGCCTTTTGAAAAAGCTATATGAAAACCTACTGTAGATGCTTCTTAAATATATACACATTTTAAAAGGTTTTAATGATATTATACTACAAGGACAATACTCCAAACTAGACACCACATACCAACAACAACAATAACAACAAAAAATCACCACCACCATCAACAACAAAAAACCCGGTATCAGGAGTAGGTTATAGTGCAGTCTTTAGAGAACCTGCTCCAAGAACACACCCAGGGGTTGCAAAAAAAAAAATCCACAATGTCAGCAAGAACTAAACTTTTCTATCTGAGGGGTATTTGGAAAGGAGCACACACATTCTGATGGTAACTTTCTCTTTTACTTCATCTTGAAAAAAATCTCTTTCTGAAAACCTCTCTCTGAAAAATCTGTCTTCATACAGCTACATATCTCTCTCTCACAGAAAAACTCTGGACAATATGAGTTACATTTTGAAGGTCAGAATCATTGTGATAGCGCACAAGCAATCACACAGCTTCTCTCAGACTTGGAGTGTTATGCTGACTGGCCAGAGTGAGTAATCATGGCAACACTTGGCTGTTAGCCAAGCTGTAAAGCAAGGACAGGAGACATGTAGCGCTAAGTGCTCAGCGTTTCCCATGGAGAGTGACATTGAAATTCGGGACCTAAACAATAAACAGTTGACTGAACATTGAGTGGTTAGGAGTTCGTGCAGAGAGTCAATTGCTGAGAGAATTGCAGGGAGTTATGTCTACTAAATTTGCTTTGTGCCTGACCTTGGTTCAACAAACAGACACTTGGGAATTTGTCCTTGTGCATTCATTTGCAGGGGCAACTAGTTTACTTTGAATTTGCTCTGAGGTCTTAAATCAGCTAATGGTGTAGAAAGCTGTCTTTGTAGCTAAAAACATTGTTATTTTCCTATGTTGGCCTGAACTATGAAAAATAACCTAGTATTATTTCTATTTATCAAAATTATACAGCTTAAGAAGAAATCAACTTCCTGACCATCCACAGACAAATGTGCCCAGTAGATGAAATATATTCATGAGATAAATACACAGGCATTGGGAGAATACCCATAGCTGTTTTTAGGGAAGAAATGTGGTGGCACATGAGGAAATTATAGACAGAAGCAAAATAGCATTCATAGAGAGTGGCCTCGTAAGCCTTGCTTGACGAGGTTCCTCCATTAGAGTTATTCATCTGGTGGGTTGACCTTATGAATGTCAGTTGTCATCTGCTGCATATTTTTATGGCCTGTGACAAGGTTACTTCTTTGTAAGTTATGGGTTATTGTCAAATGGAATCCCATAGATACTCCTTCCTTCAACATTAGAGGCTATTGCCAGTACTCTTGGTAACCTTCCAGAACTTGACAGTAAGACCCTATTGCTGAAGACGCCACATACTGGACTGACAGGACATTGAGAAATCAAGCAGCACTCATCTGGAAGCTTTATCCCTACTAAGTTACATAGTTCTGGAAGGTAATATTCATGCTACCAGAAAAAAAGAAAGTCATCAGGCTTATCTTGCTGTGAATCCTACAAACTACAAAAACAACTGGCCTGACAAGATAAGGCCAGTGGTGCATTTAGTGGCACAAAGGTTATGGGAGCAACCAAACTTTCTGGTTGGATCTGGTTGGATCCACTCCATGAGATAGATCTCATTAATGGCACTGTTAATGGAGCCAAGAACATGCAGCTAGACAGGTCTTAGATCTAGTGGAGAACCTATTACTATTATTCTGCTAAAGGGACATAGTATCAAAAGGACCTCCAGTAGTTTTTTTTACTACATGCACAGAACAGTACATCTCTCAATCCACTTAAGAAAAGTTTCTGCTTACTATAGACGACAGTTAACACAGAAACCCTCAACTGGTCAATATGCTCAGAATAAGAGAATGCTGAGTGCTCAACCCTAAATGGAATATATGTATCACTCTCCCACCCTCAAGACTTAGAGAACCATGCAGCAGAGGGGGTAGAAAGATTTTAAGAGCCAGAGATGGAAGGTGATTTCAAGGAAAGTGTTCTCCCAAACAAAACAGATCAGCTGTCCATACAAACCTGCAGCAATTATCACAACTTGCACAAGCTCAAGCCTGACAAAATCTTAGTATAGTGGTGGGGATGGTACTTTTACTAGTAGATTAGGAGCTACTGGCATTGACAGCTGAGAGAGGACAAGTCAGCTTTCTTCAATGATGTGGCTGCCAGCAGGCCAACCACACTCCAAGGCAAGCTCTATTTCCAAATGTAGTTGGCCAACACAAACTGGACTTGATAGAGAAGAGGAGGGGCAAGGAGGTGAGGCTGGTAAAGGGAGGATCCAAATACATTGTATAAAATTCTCAATAAAATATATTTTTTAAATCACAACATGGGTCTGGAGAGATTGCTCAGTGGTTAAGACCATTTGCTGCCCTTACAGAGAATCCAGGTTCAGTTCCTAGTTCCCACATGTTGGCACACAACTGTCTGTAACTCCAGTTCTTGGGGATATGACACCCTCTTCTAGTCCCTGGGAGTACCAGGGATACGTGGTGCATATATATGCGTGCAGGCAAATACTCATATACATTAAAATAATCTTAAAAAAATAGGTGGAGAAAAAGTCTTTGACAAAATTCAACATCCTTTCATGATAAAAGTCCCAAAGACACCAGAAACAGAGCTATCATGCCTTAGTCTGAAAGGCAATATATTTGTAGTTCATACTTAACAGGGAAAAACTGACAGTATTTCCTTTAAAATCAGAAATAAGACAAGGGCATCAGTTCCCACTCTTATTCAAGAGCATAGCTTATAATACTCAAATGCTTAGCCAGAGCAATAAAGAGATAGAAATAAAACAGTAACAGGAATAGAAATAACATTACCCCCGTGTGCAGAATATACGATCCAGTACTCTAAAGATTTCACCAAGAATCTTATTGCTGTGGGATGTCTTCTGTATGATGTGAATATGTGTGGCTCCCATTGGATAATAAATAAAGCTGTTTTGGCCTATGGCAAGAAAGCTTACAGCCAGGCAGGAAATGCAAGTAGAGATAGAGAGGAAGGGCAGAGAGAGTCAAGGAGGTGCCAGACACAGCCAAAGGAGCAATAAGATGCCAGCAGACCGGTAATGCCACAGCCACGTGGCCACATATAGATTAATAGGAATGGGTTGATTTAAGATGAAAGAGCTAGCTAGCATGAAGCTAAGGCTATAGGCCATACAGTTTTTAATTAATATAAGCCTCTGAGTGATTATTTTATAAGCAGCTGCGGGACCATAGGTGGGAGAGATTCGTTCCGACTGCAGGGCCCAGCAGGACCAGAGAAACTTACGGCTACACTTTACCTCTAATAAACAATTCAGCAAAGCAAGATGTAAAATTAACACATAAAAATCAGCAGTTTTTCATATACCAGTAAGAAATTTGCCTAAAAGTAATTCAGCAACCAATCTCCTTGTAATACACTCAAAAACTAAACTAAACCCAATTGACCAAAGATGTTAAAGTCCTCTACAATTAAAACTATAAGCACTGCCGGGAGTCCAATTGATGAGAAAGAGGAGGGTTTATATGAGCGAGAATTGTTGAGACCAAGGTTGGATAAAGTACAGGGACAAATAGCCAAACGAATGGAAACACATGAAATATGAACCAATGGCTGAGGGGCCCCCAACTGGATCAGGCCCTCTGAATGGGTGAGACAGTTGATTGGCTTGATCTGTTTGGGAGGCATCCAGGCAGTGGAACCGGGGGTCCTGTGCTCAGTGCATGAATTGCTGTTTGAAACCTGGGGCTTAGCAGAGAAGCTTGGCTCAGCCTGGGAGGAGGGGACTGGACCTGCCTGGACTGAGTCCACCAGGTTGATCTCAATCCTCGGGGGAGTCTTTGCCCTGGAGGAGATGGGAATGGGGGGTGGCCTGGGGGGAAGGGGAGCGGGGCGGGAGGGGGGAGAACAAGGGAATCCGTGGCTGATATGTAAAATTAAATTATATTGTAAAATAAAATAAATTCAAAAAAAAAAACTCTAAGCACTGAAGAAATTAAGACACTAGCAGAGCCTCCCATGTTCATAAGAACTATTGTGAAAACTGACAAATTACCAAACGTGACTTACAGATTCAATGCAATCCTCACCTAATACCGGAGATTTTACAGCCTAATTCCAAATTATACCAGAGACAGGAACAGCCATCTGATCTTTAAGAAAGGTACGAAAAGCATACTGTGGGGGAAAGACTCTTCAGCGTGGGCGCTGGTAAAACCAGAAATCTAGGAGCAAAACTAGGGAAAGAAACCCCTTTTTCTAAATTGCACAAGTCAATCCAGAATAAATCAGAGACAGTCTACGGAGTAGAAGAAAATCTTTGTCAGCTATTTGGTGGGATAATATCCAGACAACTAAAAAAATAAACATCAGAAAAGAAATCATCCAGTCAATAATTATCCAGGTAAATTAACCAGACAGTTCTCAAAACATAAAAGTACAAATGGCCACTGTATACACTGGGAAAAAATTCAACATCTTAAGTCATAAAGGCAATGCAGGTCAAAATTACAGTGCTCCATTACTGACATATGGAGAAATGGATGAGATCTACATGAACAGTCTGGACGCCCCAGGTGGAGCTCCGGGAGTCCAATTGG